>AJFL01002124.1:0-15944 GCA_000467735.1 Rhytidhysteron rufulum CBS 306.38
ATAATCATCGCGTCAAATGCCACTCCACACCCTTAAACCTTCTCACTAACAACAACAGTCTCCTCCTTATCCGCCTCACCGGCACCCTCAATACCAACATGGCTATCACGATAAGCATCCAACTCCTTGCCCTTGCAAATATTCAGATAGATGGGGAAACTCCAGGCAATGATGAAGAAAGCCAAGGGAACAACCATAGCCTTCCTGGTACCGATCTTATCAGCGACGTTTCCAAGGATGGCAGGTACGACGGCACCACCGGAGACGGAGGCAACGAGGTAAGAGGCACCGCGCTTGGTGTGACGACCCAGACCACGCAGGGAGAGGGTGAAGATGGTGGGGAAGATGCAGGACTCGAAGAAGAGGACTAGCATGAGCATGCTGAGACCGGCCCAGTTGGCGTTGGTGCCGTGACCCGAGTCGATGGCGATGGCGAGGACGATGAAGACCATGATGAAGGTTTGGTAGGCGAGGAGGATGTAGCGGGGCTTCATGAAGTACATCAATCCTGCGGCGGAGAAACGACCGACGGCGAAGAGGGCCTGGGCGATGGCGTAGAAGTTTGAGCCTTGGAAGTGGGATTGCGTGACGGTGAGGTCAGGGCGGGCTTGTACGTAGTAGTTGATGAAGTAGCCGGCGATACCGACCTGGGCGCCGACGTAAGAGAATTGAGCTGCGACGCCCCAGAAGAGGGTGTATTGCTTGCTGAGAGGCTTGTCGACGAAGCCGGTAGTGCCACCCGTCATTTCAGCCTGATCCGCCATATCGGCATCTGTGATTTCGGGGATAGGGGCGAAGTAGAAGACGACGGCAAGGATGGCGACGAAGACAGCGATGCCGAGATAGACGTATTGGACAGATTCGAGGGACTTTCCATCTTCACCGACGTTCTTGAAGATGACGTAGGAGGCTAGGACGGGTGCTACGACGGAGCCAACGGCTTGCACGGATTGAGACAATTCGAGACGGAATTCGGACCACTTGGGGGGACCGCATACGGCGATGTATGGGTTTGCGCTGGTCTCGAGGGTCGAGAGACCGCTGCCGACGATGAACATGCTGCCGCAGAAACCACCGAAGGAGCGCTTGACGGCCGAGGGCCAGAACATCAGGGCACCGACGCAGTAGATGCTGAGACCGAGGATGAAGGTGTAGCGGTAACCGAATTTGCGGACGAACCATCCTGAGTAGGTCAGGGGGCCGATGAAGTAAGCACTGTGAGTGTTTGTTAGTTATGAAGTTCCTGGTAAGCGGAAAGGGATGGAAGTTCACTTACCCAAAGTAAGCACCTTGGAGACCAGCACTCTCTCCCTGAGTGATGTGCAACGCGACCTGGAACCTCGAGTTCAAGACATCGAGAAGACCGTAGGCGAAACCCCAGAGGAAGAAGAGGACCGTGACGAGGGTGACGGGGACGATAGACTGGCGGGTCGTGATCTGCGATGCGCCGGTGACGGCCTTGTCACTGATCGACTTGCGGCGAACATCGACGGCCATGGCCTCGACGGCGGAGGGACGTCGTTGCTGTTGGACATGGACGTCCTCCATGGTGGGCTCTTGGGAGCCGTTGAAAAGACCCATTGTGGATGGAGGTTGGTTGGTTGGGTTGGTGATCAGATACTCGATGTGGAAGTGAGAGGTAAACTAGAGCAGTTCAAACGAAGGAACAGACTCGAAGTGGATCAGACCCGGGGTGGGGTTCAGACTCTCAAGTGATCCGCTCGAGGAAAGAAGAGTGGAAACGATGGAGAAGCGTGGAGCTGATGGAGAAGAAAGTGACAATCCGGGGATGGCACGTCCTAGTTATATACCTACGTCGAGGACTGAAGCAAGAGCAAGGACAGACCTATCGAGACGCTCAATGCATCCAGCTTCGAGGGAGGCTGTAGCTCGATGGGCAAACCAGGCCAGATGCCCCAAAGCAGCGCCCGCCCGTCGCGGTCCCTCTGTTCATTGGCATGTTGGCTCGGCCCTAAGCGGCAGCACGCTTAGAGCCGCAGGCACAGCAGGGGACGCTGGTGGCTGCGTGCTCCAGACCGCGGGATGAGCTTGTGGAGTGGTGCGGAGTGGGTGAGGAGTGGTGAGGGTTGGTGAGAGTTGGTGAGAGTTGGTGAGGGCTGGTGAGGGCTGGAGATGGGCTGGTGCCGTGCTGGAGCTGGTGCCAGGGAGGGCAGCACTCGGAGTCGTTGGAGCTTGCCCGCAGTCATCCCGATCATTGCGCCGATGAGAGAGGAATGCCGCACGGGAAGTGGGTCGCGTAGATCCAGCCCGCCCAATCACGCCCCCCCATCACGCTCCCCGGTGCTCTGCTGGATCTGTGCGTGGTGCGTGGTCCATGGCTCGCCCCGGACGCTTGCACAGCTGCCCATGGGCCGTGGTCTTCTAGTGGGCTGCAAGTGCCGTCGAAGTCATGCCGAGTCCTCCACAATAGCGTCTCCAGGTTGCGGGCTGTGCCCCGTATGGAGTCTCCGTATGGAGAATCCAATCTTATCGTCTGCCGTCTGCTATCTATCTGCACCCTCTCTCCCCAGACTCTGCACTTAGCATTGTTGAAATCGCCATGTGCAGACATCATTCCTACCCTATGTCTTCATCCCATCGTGGACTTTACGTTCGGTGCGTGCAACCGGTCCCATCGATCAGCCTCCAGATCTGCACTGAGGGGTCGAGGGGTCAAGAGAGAGAAGGAGGCTCTAGGACATCGAAGATTCTACGAATCGGCGCAATCGCACTCGGCGGCATTGGCGATTTGGCAGGTTGGCGTTCGGTTTCTTGTTTTTTGATTCACTGAAATGGTCTGGTAGTGCCCGGGGGCGACCCTTAGCGCAAACGTCAACCAAGTTCCTCACCCTCGATCAGGGTGCAGTAGCGCCACCCGTCATCTACAATATCATCATGATGCAGGGAACGGCTGATGATGAGCATCGGGAATCCATGACCATCATGAGATGGCAATTCGATGTACCATAGATTCAATATAGCTATTGAGGAGATCAGCATGACATGGAGAAGCGGTAGAAGGAACGATTAGAGTTCCAATTCCTAGCAGAAATGCCGCGGATCGTGACTTTTCTCCGTTTCTTTTGCAAGTTGAGAATGACCTTAGTACTAAGACGCAACGCAGGGTCATTCTCAATCACATCCATCGTCAACCACTTCATCGTACTATGACAAGACTGGCCACTCACCGCTTGTGGTCCTCCTTTCGATAGCTGCGGCCCAAGTTCTCATCCCGCCGCGGGCTACCCATGGGGTTGGGAAAAGCTTTCAACACCAACTTCATGGCGTACGTGTTGCATGCCATGACGCTAAGAAGTTTCTACGCAGAAGACCCTAGAAGTGCGCTAAAAAGCTTCCAGAGGCCTTCTAGCCTGCTTCTACGCGTTCGAGATTTGTGTCCAGTCACAAGGCTAAGGTCGGCTTTTGCTGTCATAGCGAAGTAGTGCCGTATCGTGGCACAAAACGGCCCGGCTCAAAAAGTATGCGGTAGAATTGTCGGAAGCTCATTGCTTACTCTAGCTATATATCATCACGCCACACCGAAAGAAATGTCCGTTGAATATTGATTCTCTTTATTCTATTGGTGTTGTTGGCGATAGTGCAAGCCAAAGTCTCTAGGGTATCAGGTAACTAGCGCGCCAGTTCACTGTCTAACATCAACTTGAATCCACAACAAGCAAG
Organism: Rhytidhysteron rufulum CBS 306.38; assembly: GCA_000467735.1. Classification (NCBI taxonomy): domain Eukaryota; kingdom Fungi; phylum Ascomycota; class Dothideomycetes; order Hysteriales; family Hysteriaceae; genus Rhytidhysteron; species Rhytidhysteron rufulum. Next base: position 3,682 of record AJFL01002124.1, read on the forward strand.
GAACAATCAGACTAAAGAAAAAAAGACAGAGTAAGAGGCCGTGACTGGGGAAAGAAAGAAATAGCGTGATGAATAGTATCCAACACTCTGAAAGCCAAAGGGGGTGGGGACGTCATCTGATGGAAAGACAAAGGCCTGAGATGAGCTGAGAAGGAGTGAATGTGGAGTCTATTGGCAACTAAAAAAAAATTCAAACACATAATCTTAAAGAGAGTGAGAAATCAATCGAAAGTACGAGACAAGTAACTAATTCTAGATTGAAAGGGAGGTCGATAGGAAAAAAGAAGGATGTAGATGAACAAACAAAATAATGACTGAAGAACAAGGCAACATTAACCTAGCTTGGCGAAGAATTTGTTGCTTGAACCGAATGGTAACCAGTCAAAGCTCGAAATGGGCAGTCTTAGCTTCAGTCCAGATTTCGATATGGCCTATTCCCAAAAGTGTTGAGCATATGGAGCAACCCTTGAATCCGGGAGTCCTCCAACTGGTTGGCGCCGGTGAAATCAAGAAGTCGAGGTTGTCAAAAAGCTCACGGGCACTCTTCCCCAGGGCCCCTGCAGGTCGAGCACATTGCATGGCCACAGACTGGACAGCATTCGGGTGCTAGAGCCAGTAGGTTGATAGTTCCACAACCACAACAGTACCAACAGTCGCCTGGCACAACTTGCCCCATGATGTTTGAAGCGAGCTTATAATGGGACGAATCGACAGCAAGTGAAAATTTGAGGGCCCCCACACTGTTTGACTGACAATCCTTGGAATGTCAGTGTTACATATATTTTGGTTTACACTTCGGTAATTCACCACACTCACCCCGATTGATGAGTGATTGCTGCTTAAATATCGAAGGAAGAGTCTATATGGAAGCAAATATTCGGAATAGGTGTAGTCAGAGAAGACTTGGAAGTTGACTGTAACTGCAGGAGACAAAAGAACAAAGAATTGGGCTTGCTGTGAATGGATTGAGCTGCTGAATTGTAGATGTAGAAGCTGTTCTGAGTCGATGTGGAAACAAACAATGAAGACATTACCTATCATCTTATATGAAAAAGTAGAGGCTCTAATCAAGGGCAAAACTTGAACGCAGGGCTATCATTACCATGATAATGCCAACTGTTCGTCCTTCAATCCAACATCATGACCCTCGAAAGTGGGTCATTCTGGACAGAGCATACAGCACAATTGCGCTGTTACCCATTTAAAAGTCCTTCGTAGGGCTGTATCCGTGAAAGTGTAACATAGTTGGGATCGGACACTGCGTTGGGCAACTTCAAACTTGTTGACTGACACCTGAAAGAGTGTCATGGGTGTGATGAGAGCTTGGCATCTTCCATTCACTGGATAAGCGTATGAGATTGTGAGTGAAATATGAAGTTGAGTCCTGACGATGTGGTGGTATAGGTGCAACGCATAGCCACTTGCCCTATGTACATTTTTCGCCCCTCTTGGCATGTACATACAGATGCTGCAGCTAGGGGGTCATGCGGTCCGGCTGGGTCCGATGCGCGATGAGCTTGGCTCAGCCTCATTGTTCTGATGAATAATTTGTCGATGCAGATTTCGATCTCAGATTTCCATAACCTGGAAGCCGCATAAGGCGAGCCAGGGTTAGGTATGATGGATTGACCACTCAAGTCGGGAGAGGCGGTTTGATCGCATAGACCCTCCACACTACCTCAACTTCAGGGCTATATCCAATTCAAGGCACCATTGAACTTTTGCCCGGGACAGTGATATATGGCCATATCGTGAGTTGGAGTTGTCCCGCTGATATAGAATCAGAGATCGGGATCATCAATGATCTGAAGGTATCTAGGCATTCCTCGGAAATTTTGATCGTAATATCGTTTCGTTGGATTGTAGATATCGGTTGGGGCATGCAGGCGCCAGGCAACGACACAGTAATCGGCAAGGGGCGCTGGCGACAAGGCTGTAGAAGTAATTTTGCCTGTTTTCTATCTGACTCACCGCCGTCTGGAGAAGTTGGACGCCTCTTTTGCATGTAACACTAGAGTTATAACCACATGAAGGACGGGACCCATGATGTCGACATTAACGCTCCAATGTAGCGCTGACACGGCGACGCCGTACCTCGGATGAAGCGTGCAGTACGTGATATTGAGATGGGGCTTCATGGCAAAATTATATGATATGACGCCACATAGGGCTGTCAGAGATTGAAGAGGGCAGAACTGTTGAGGGATGATGTGAGATGGAAGACGAAAGTGTTGCAGCTTGAGTTGAGTGTCGTCGCGAGAAAACACGCTAACCCCGTTCGAGCCTAGGTTTTCAAGGGTACGTTAGTACATCAAACGCCTATCTATGAAGTCTTGCGCAAGACTTCATAGATCATGCTAATCGGACCCAACATGATGTCGAATAGGAAATTGATATTTTGTGGATACACAACAGTACAAGTGAAGGAGACATATGAATAAGTTTAGGAATCATTATCATACACGACTTGGATGTGATTAGGCGGTACCGCAGCGGGAAATTGAAAAGAGTCCGAAGGTCCATCCTATGGTTTTATATCCAGCAAGCAAGAACCAAACTAATGAGAAAGTTTAGCGCTCCGGAGCGTTCCCCGCGCCAGAAAAGTTACTAACATCTTGTGATATTCTTCTTGTTATTGTAATCCGATGACCAGCATGAACACTAGATGCATAGTTCAATGAAATATGCATAATTTACACATCACGAAATTTTCAACATCAAAAAAATAACATCACGGAATCGATGTATATTTCAATATAGAACGAAAGAACCCAACAAACCAAAAAAAGTTCCGACAAGGAACCTCAATCCCGAAAACCCTCTTCCCCTCAACGGAAAACGTTAACACGGTCACACACAAACACGTCCACCACAGCCACACCAAGCACATAAAACACACAAACCCATCCAATTTAATCACAGTCTGTCACAACCTAATTCCATCACACAACCACCACACCCCCATCCCAAAAAAATGTCCGCAGGAATCCTCCACGTAACCTCCCAAACCACTCACCCCACTCTCTCCCCAGAAGCCTTCAATACCTGGTACGAAACCACACACATCCCCGAAGTCACCGCTCTATCGGGCGTTCCCAGTGCCGCACGCTATGGACTTATTTCCTCAACAACCTCTACTTCCTCCGCCAACTCTTCAGCCCCAGTTTCCGACGTACCAAGCTCCGAGTCACCAGTCTGGTTAACAATCTACGAAATGCCGGATATCGGGTACAAAAACAGCGAGGAATTCAGAGGTTTAGACGGCCAAAGCAAACCCACAGAAACGACCTTGACGCAAATATTTCAGAAGGCTAGGTTTGAGAGTATGTTTTGCGGGATTCTTGACCAAAGAGATATACCAAACATGATATCAAGTACGTATTCTATTCTTTCACTTTCCCATTTCTCTCTCCCACTCTCTCCGTCTTTCTAAATAAGGAAACAAAAAAATATATCCAACACCAAAACCCACCCCAATCTAAAAAATCCACAGAATCTTCGCCCGCCTTCCTAGTAACCACAGCAAGCAAAGAACCGCAGGTTCGTCTCGATTCCGCGGCGAGGTTTAGGTGTGTCCGTGTTCGGGATTTTCAAGTCATTAATGCGACGGTATTGGATAATTTTGTACGGCGAGATGTAGAAGATGCACCGGAGTATATTTCATTGCATGAGTTTGATAGTGATGAGGTGCCGGTGGTTGAGCTAGAAGAGGGAAGTGCAGAAGTGGGGGTTTGGAGGTTGAGGAAGTGGTATGGGGAGGAGGAGAAGAGGGAAGGGGAGAAGCGGGGGGAGGAATCGTAAGCAATGGTTCAGAGGAGAGAAAAGAAAGTGTGGAAGTTCAAGATAGGGATTATTGCGAATGTTAGGATAATAGAATAGGTAGATATCTATCACTCACTATCCGCCCATTAAATTTCCCTAGTTATTCCATACCCTTCCCCTCCCTCAACATCCCCATCCCCCATTCCCTAAGCTTAAACTTCTGAATCTTCCCACTAGCTGTTTTGGGGTAATTATCCACCCAGAACACGTATCTAGGGACTAGATGATGACTTAATTTCTCTCGAACCCACTCCTTGACATCTTTCACGCTCAAGTTCTCCCCTTCCTCTCTGACTATGAAAGCCGCGACAACCTCACCGTACCGTTCATCCGGGAGCCCGACAACCGAAACCTCAGATACGCCTGGATGACCATAGAGACAGTTTTCTACTTCGAGGGGATGAATGTTTTCTCCGCCTTTGATGATAAGGTCTTTGATTCGGCCGGTGATTGTCACGTATCCGTCTGAATCCATGCTTGCTTCGTCGCCTGTGTGCATCCAGAGTTTGCCTTCGGAGTCTGGGACTAGAACTTCTCGGGTGCGCTTTTCATCCCCCCAGTAGCCTTTCATGACGAGGTACCCACTTACGGCTAGTTCTCCTCGCTCTCCAATTCCCAGCGTCTTCGTCCAGTCAGTTGGGTCGACTACTTTGGCGGATACGTGAGGAAGGAGCCGGCCGACAGTGTTGATGCGTTTCTCGATGGGATCATCGGTGGTCGTCATGGCAGAGACGGGAGATGTCTCGGTCATGCCGTAGCAGATGGTCAATTCAGTTAGATTGAGCACCCTGTGGAGCTTCTTCATTAGTTCGGCGGGAATGGAGCTTCCTGCTGCAATTCCAGTTCTTAAGTTTTCGAAGCCATCCATAGGTACGGTGCCATGTGCGAGGAGCTCTAGTTCGGCGATATACATTGTCGGAACACCATATAGGGCTGTACATTTGTACTCGCGGACTGCGTGTAGAGCTGCTACTGGATTGAAGGCCTCCGTAGGGAATACAATACAGGCACCATGTGTTGCTGTTGCCATATAGCCTAGAGTGCACCCGAAGCAGTGGAAGAGGGGTGGTGGACAGCATACGATATCTTCAGGGGTCAGACGCATTCTATCACCTATGCTGTTTCCATTGTTCAAGATTCCACGATGCGTTAAACATGCAGCTTTCGGCATGGAGGTAGTTCCCGATGTGAATTGAATATTCACTATATCGTTCGCGTCGAGGCCTTGGTCTGGCAGAGTTTGACCGTTGTGTCCATCCTTAAGAACATCTTCAAAACGCAATGTGCTTTTATATTCGGAGGTTTGAATTCGACCTTGGGAATTATTTACGATTATTATACTCTTTAACGAGGGAACAAGCTCGGATTGGAGGTGGGAGCCCTTGAGGTTAGGTACCAGATGCGTGACTAGAGGTATGTTAGAACGAGGGTCTTTTCGAGGGAGATTTGTCTCAGTTCCGATAATGAGCTGGGAGACTTCGAGGTGTGTAAGAGCGGATACGACTTGCGTCGCATTGAAAGCTGGATTCAAGGGAACCTTCAAGTCAGCAAGGTTAGCAATCGAAGACCTTAAGCTGAACAAGAGACTATACCAGTATCGCTCCAAGCTTAAACAGAGCATATGTAGTCTACCAGCGTCCAATTAGTAGATGCTCCACGCAATCAACCTTCTCCTGGGTCCTGTCCTACCGTGGCGTATTCAATATTATTTCCCAATGATACTCCGACCCTATCTCCCTTTGTCACTCCTAACTTTTGTAACCCCCTGGCTAATGCATTACTATCCCGATCGAGGGCATCGTATGTCAATTGGATTCGCTGTTCTCTCGATATTACACTGCAGGTTCGTCAGCAACTGTAAGCAGGTACAGACCGAAGGGCATTTCGTACGCATTCCGATCGCCATATTTCCTCACAATTCCAGCAAAATGTTCCCCGACAGTATTTTCGAGTAACGGAGGCTGGATGTATTCATTAGGTCGCACTTCTGCCTGTTCATTGTATAGCAAACAAGCTTACCTCTGTTGGCCCGGTATTATACGCCTGAGTTAGAATTCCTCGCTGGAATGGTCTGTTTGCAGTTCGAGATAGAAATCGTAGACATCCCGAACGGAACAGGAGTGGCCGTAGCATCCTGCAAGTTCAATGTGCAATAGACTGGGGGGAGAGGTGGTCGTTTCATCTTCTGGCGCTGATGGGGGTGGAGGCAGTGTCGCGACTCGTTCCCGAGGTCGTTCAAGCTCCCAGAATCCGGGGTATAGCGCGGGGTATTATGGGGAAACTAGCTAACTCCATTAAGCAAGGTTTATAAATGGAGTGAGAAGAAATCAACATTATATTGGTAACTTATAATGGATAAAGAGTGTGGGATGCTATATTCTATGTAATAGCGGTGTTCGTAAGAAAAATCCGAAAATAGATCCTATCCAATTTACACATCTAGAGTTGCTCCAGAAGCGGGTGGATTCGTCCATCTATCCAACAACACATCAACGATGTCCTGTTCCTGTCCAAGGCTTACATCGAAAATCCCATATGACTCAAGATCGCTTCCCATGGGCTTAGTAAAGATACCCAAATTTGGTTCAGGCGACAATGTCACCGAGTCTCTCATTGAAACTACCCCTAGAAGACTAGAATTACTGGTTGAGGATCTACCCTGATCACCATTACTGGCGTTTACTATACCCGTTTCTGCTTCGTCGCTAATTGGTTCATATTCAACTGGTTCATTTTTCCTATGCTTAGATATTGGCTGAGTTTCCGGGTCTTCTAGGCTACGCTTTCGATCCTGGGTTATGGGCGTATCGACATGAACGAAATCATCATTATCTTCTGGGAGGGCGGTTAAGAAGGCGTTAAAGTCAAGGACATTTTCTTCTATAGGGGCCAAGAAAGCGTCGAAGTCAAAATCGTCGAAGATATTCTCTTGGGGAGATTCGTGGCGGAACTGAATAGGATTCTGCAATTGCTGTTAGATGAAAATTTAGGTTTAGTGTTGGATTAGGGATGAGATTGACATAATTTGTTTCCTCAGAACAAGGAGGCCCAATTGCTTTCACTGATTCTGATTGACCGATCCTAGGCTTTGACTTTGGCTCTTCTCGTGTCATCCTTACGGGCTTTCTCGCCTCCCCATCCAGTATCATGAGTGACAGTTGGTAATCTTCAAGAGCCTTGCCTCCGAGCCCACTAGGTCTTTCTTTTTCCAGAAATTTTCGGTATTTCTGCAACTCGTCTAGGGACTGTGCCTCCTGAGATGTGTTTGATGTAGCTTTCGCATACGACTTGGCTTCCTCAAGACTCCATTGCTTCAACTTTGCCTCCTTGGCTTTTTGTGCTTCTCTCACCCTGATAGAGTGATTTTCATAAACCCGATCTATATGCTGCTGCTCTAATAACGCTAGTTGAGTTTGGAAGTCAAAAAGAAGCGATTCTGGTTCAGCTCTGGGTATTATCCTTTCCTCTTGCTGCAGTTTCATATGCTTTCGATTCTCGTATACTTGGTATGCGCGCTCCTCCCGCTCCGCTATGACGCCTAAGGCTTGCGAAAGGGCTTCCTCTGCGGGGTCTGTCTCTCGTTGAGTTGAACCCTCATTCTCTTCAATCACCTGTACACTACCTTGATCTTTCGGTGTGATGGATTCACTGTCTTGGTCTATATGATTATGGATGGGTGGTTCCGCCTGGTTTTTGAAGAAATCATTCGATACTGGTGGATCTTGACCCTGCTGCTCTAGACCGGCTAGTTGAACCTCAGATTCCGACTCGGGCTTTGTATTTTCCGTAATCGTGGCTGATTTCTTTTTATTTTCCTCTTCCAGTGCCCTAGTATAGACGGTTTTGCTGTACTGCTCCAAGTACATCAAATGCAATTTGCAATCAGAAAGAAAGTATTGAGGTTCAACATTCTTTTTGAAGTTGCGTAGCACCAGTGTATTCCACACCTCTTTGAACCTCGACTGCGTCCAGAGATCAATGTAAGGAGGCGAGGATGGTATTCCGGAATGTGTGGATTCTTGCGATAATTCAATATTCCATTCTCTTTGAAGGGAGGCCCTCACTCGATCATAAACGTCTATCGGTGCAGGTTTAAGAAATATGCATCTGTCATCCCGCTCTCGACGTATTGAGCGTACTTCATCCTTGAACGATTCCTCGGCCTTTATACTTGTAGACTTCTCCAAATTCAGCCAGTATTCGGTAGGGTAGATTGAGCTCAAACTGTCCTTCAACGTGGTAAGCATGGTTTCCTCACGTTCTTGTGCGGAGTGATCCCAAGCGCCAAAAGCAGCTTGGCCGGTACGGTGTCGCCGTAATAATCGTCGAATATCTTTGTCGCTGGTCTGTAGATACCATCTCAATGTGTTCAAATTAAGTACGGGGGCTAAGAATATCCCTAGTTCTTTTCGATCGATGGTAGAGACATCTCGATAGTGGCTGGATGCAATAGTGAATTGCTCGTCATTGAGAAGCCCCCATGCTTCAAAAAGGGCATGTTTCTCTAATGGTTCCAACAGGGGTATATTTCCATCGGAAGATGTCTCCTGCAGACAATGAGTCACGAGCTCCTTTATAGCTTCACGTAGACTAGGGATTCCCCCTTTTACTGGTTGGCTAGCTATCTCGACATTTCCATGAGGAGAAAGCATTGTGTTATTGGGTCCGGCTGGATGAACAATATCCGTCCCTGGACTATTGTAAGGAGGAGGCAGAGCCTTTGAAGATAACGTTAACTGGAGTGTTTTCTGTCTCCTTCTCTCCCGGAATCGTGCTGACGCTCCGGGATCACGTTTCCGCTTCTTTTCTGCGACTAATGTCATGCTGTTAGACTCCCGCTCTTTGGACCCGTGACTTGTAGATGCCTGTTCATCTTTCTGTAGAGCCTGTTTTGGAAACAATTCGGATTCGAAACGGCGACAAAAGCTTTGATATATTTTGCGTACATGATGTCGGGATTGGTTCTTTGCTGGTTTCCCCTGTTCAATTGTTCGTTGCAGCATTGAAATACGTCTCAAAAACCCTTGTATATGTGTGCTACACTTCTCTAGGTCATCAGAAGTAATGCAGTCTGTTTCCATACTTTCGTCAATCATGGTATCATCGGAGTCATCGGAATTCACGCCGACTTCTTCCTCTAGAAGTTGAAAGGTTTTGATAGATTGTTGATGATGTTGATGAAGCTGGCGAATCTTTCTGCATGTATTTTCTACCGACTGTTCTTTAAGTACCCTGTTCAACCAGTCAGTACTTACCACGAAAAGCGTCCCAGTCCACAAACCCCTTTTCTCGATCCCCGGCACATCTGAGAACTTCTACAAGTATAAGAAAGTTCGTATTGATGCTGTCCAATTTCCGTCGAAGCAGCTCTGGTTGCTTTTCAGGAAGAGACCATGCTAGCTTGCGGTTGGTTAGTTCCTTGATCTCTCCAAAAATATCATCGTACCGCTTGAGGACACTGTTAATATCCCGGATAGCTGCTCCAGAGATCACAGACTTGACATATTTGTCCTCAAATACAATGCTAGAGGCTTGTAAAGTCTCATGTGTTGACTCGACGTCCACAGCGAGGTCAATGACATCCCAGTGGGCCCGTGGAACCACTCCAACGGAGGAGTACAGTAGAGAGAAGAGTTTGAGACATGTTTCTGAGAGGGTACTGATGGATTTTGTGATTTGAATGAGCCCGGCCATTGGTATTCTGGCTTATTTTACCAAGGATAAGAAGATGTATACAGAGCTCGATGCTGGGAAGAAACTGATACGAGGCGGAAAAGGGGCCAAGAAGCACTGGAAATGGAATAGAGAAAAATAGAGATTAGACAAATATATGGGAGGATAGTGCATGTATGAAAATTTTGACAAGAAGAACTCGGAAGAAGAGGAATACGAAGATGGAGAGGAAAGTGGCGGCCTTGTTGTACTTGGTGGGTGGAACTAGAGTTGCTGGAGACAGCCAATCGCAGGCGTCTCTTATCATGTTGCAGCCTACGGGGTATCCCCTTGCTTCCGCATCGAGGCTGGGAGAGATGATTGGTGTTTATTTCGCAGAGCAGTGAAGATACTCGAACAATATTTTCTATATTGTTGTGTATAACCAGAATTGGATGGGTGTTTGGCATGACGGAGGAGCGTCTCAGCTTGGCACAAGCCAAGGAAGGAGTTGTTGGCGATGTCATCTCGATTCTAGTGGCAAGCGACAAACAGCCCACCGACAATGGCTTCCTCCTACTACACCGCACCCTTTCTCTTCTTCATCTGCTTCTGCTTCTTGAATGAAGAGCCGCTGCTTGCCTGCTCGACAGCTGGTTGAGTCAGACGGAAGCCAGCAGTCCACAATCACCCACTGACTCATTAGCCAATTGACCCTTTAGCTATCTCGCCATCCATTGCTCAGCCACCGCATGCTCCTCTGTCTTGGGCTCCATCTACGCTCCCTCGAGCTGCTCCCTCTATACAACATTCATTTTGTTTATAATGCCGAAGAAGTTTCAACCTCAGTACGCCAAGACGCAGAGCTCCTATGTCCATCCCTCGCTTCAGAGCTCGAGGCCCTCATCTTCGTCCTCCCCCGCCCCGCAGACGGTAAACGAGCGTATACAGCAGCTACGGCGCGAAGCAGCCCCCAGAGCTACGGCAGAGAGGAGGGATGAGATAACTGATGTGGTAACACGACGCACCGTCCCGCCCGCGTTGCGGCGCATCTTGAACATACCAGAGGTTAACGCTCCGCTTCCAAAGCCAGGTGCCCGGAATAGATATGTTCGCACCGCGAGACGACCGCCACCAGGACCTGCTGCCCCGAGCAGCTGGCTGGAAGATAGTAGGCATGCCCCTATGCATCTGCGCAAAAGATTACGAGGCGGAGAAGACATCGTAATGCGGGGGTTCTGCTCTCTAGCCACCTTGGACGAATATACGGTACGGTCTATACCCCACCATTGGCGCGTCCACCTCTACGCTGTCCCTGTCTGACTTGAATAGAGACTACCCCCGAAGCGTAGCCTAAAGCATCAGGCCCTCAAAAAGATAGCCGTGAATTGGGAATGGACAGCAGAGTATGAGCAGTACTATCTTGCGGCACTCCCAATCCTCCTAAAAGAAGCATTATTAAGTTATATTTCCGTATATGGTCCCCGGAATTGCATGGATTTGAAATCCTTCAAGCTCCTGTTCTTAAATGAATCAGAAGTAGAAGATGGTACTGGCAGTGAGGAGGTAGAATTCCTCGACCTGTCCTACTTATTCAATTCATATTTCGGCCTTGCGGAGCTTACCAAGTACATGTCACATACCACATCAAGCAATACCAAGGGCAAACACACAAGCTCAGAGCCAGATCTTCCAGAATCAATAAACAAACTATCCATATCCGAGCAGAAGCGAAAGCAGCCAGCCCAAGAAGAAGTTCTTGAGTCTTGGGAAGACGAGATCGAGGAAGCACCATCAATACCCAAATCTCTAAAGCTCTCACGCTTTCCTCTCCTTACTCGTTTGTCTCTTGCGCATCCAGGTTCCAGCGCCTCGTGGACAAACCTTCTCCACCTAGCCACCAGACTCAACACCCTCACCCATCTTTCGTTAGCATACTGGCCAACCCCATCGCTGACCCCCAACGCAACCACCGCCTCTATGGTCTCCAAGCACAGCGGACCTGTTAGCCTCGGTGGTACAAATTACTACTCCGAACTCGACAACGATTATCACGAAGCGGCAAATATTCTCCGTCGTCTCTCCCTCTCCACTTACTCACTGCAATACCTCGACTTAGAAGGCTGCATGTGGCACAAAGCCCTCACGTGGGGTCTGAGCAGTGCTCCACCTGAAATTAACCACCACCGCCCCCGCCACTTTTCCTTCTCTGACCCCTGGGACACGTTGAACCAGCGCCCCGAAGGACCTGACTGGAATGATGCCTGGGGTCAAATCACGTACCTGAACCTTTCCCAAGGATGGATACCGCGAGACCAAACAGCCATCATGCGGATGCCCGCAGGCATTATACCAGTAGAACTTCTCAGCTGGTTACGAGAGGAACCAGAAGAACACAAAGAATCTTCAAAAATAGACCGCCGCGACTCGCAGGGGGGCTGGGACGTCGATGAATGGGTTGCCAGAGAGAAGGTAGCTCGAGATGTAGGATCTAGCGTTCATCAAGCAAGGAAAAAGGAAAATGGGAAAGGCCTTTGGTGTCGGATTGATCATGGCTGGGGTCATTCGTAGTTTGATTAGATTACTTCCATTCGTTGAATATGAATATTTTGGTGTGCATGTACATATAGAACCCAAAAAATTAGTTCTGGTTGAGCTCTACAGAGAGCTGCCTTTCAAAAGCATCCGGGCACCCTTCAATAATCCCTCTAAGCTATTAAGGAGTAAGGCTCTTAACACAAGGAGGCAAGAGGCGCCTGAAGCTATTTACTTATAAAAGAAATAATATT
>AJFL01002133.1:0-20044 GCA_000467735.1 Rhytidhysteron rufulum CBS 306.38
TCGGGGTCATGGCACCTCCGTTGGCAATGGGAGCCGGAGTCTGGGAGCGACTTGGGGCCTGGCTGGGGGCTTGACTACGGTTATGCGCCATGTGAGCTCTAACGAGATGGCCGGCAGCAAGGGCAGCATTGAGGGAAAGTTCACCGGCCAGGACAGCAGCGCCGATGACACGTGCTAGCTGACGGGAGTTGTCGCCTGGGGAGGTGGGGTGGGCGCCGCGGACGCCAAGGAGGTCAAGCATCGCGGATTGGGGCTCGAGAATGGTACCACCACCAATAGTGCCAACTTCGATGGAAGGCATAGAGACGGAGATTTGGAGGTTGCCGTTTGAGCTAGGTAGAGCTTGTTAGTAAAGCATGTTTCAAATAACGGCAATAGATTGAGACATACTCTTTCTTCATGATGGTGATACAGTTGGCGCTTTCAACAACCTGAGCGGGATCTTGACCCGTAGCCAGGAAAATGGCAGCAACGATATTTGCGGCGTGCGCGTTGAAACCACCCAAGGCACCTGCCATTGCACTTCCGATGAGGTTTTTGTTAACGTTCAATTCGACCATGTCATCAACGGTACTCTTGAGGACGCTCTTAACGATAGCGGCAGGAACGATGGCCTCGGCTACGATACCCTTACCACGACCATCGATCCAGTTGATAGCGGCGGCCTTCTTGTCAGTGCAGTAGTTTCCAGAGACAGAGATGACTTCCATATCTTCAAAACCAGCTTCATTGGCCATGACAACGAGAGCGTGTTCGACACCCTTTGAAATCATGTTCATTCCCATAGCATCACCAGTCGTAGTCTTGAATCGGATATAGAGGTTCGTGCCGGCAATGGCTGTCTTCATGGATTGCAGACGGGCGAATCGGCTGGTTGAATTGAAGGCGGTCTTCATCGTTTGTTGGCCATCCTCGGAGTCAAGCCAGATTTTGGCAGCACCAGCTCTGGTCAAGCTCTTGAAGGCAATACATGGTCCACGAGTCATACCATCGGCTGTGAGAACCGTGACAGCGCCTCCGCCAGCATTGATAGCCTTGCAACCTCTGCTTGTACTAGCGACCAATACACCTTCAGTAGTAGCCATGGGGAGGAAATAGTTTTGCCCGTCAATCATCAATGGACCTGCAACACCAAGAGGAAGAGGAAGGTAACCAATGACATTCTCACAGCAAGCTCCATGGACAAGGTCGTAGTTGTAGTATTCGTATGGAAGCTTGGAATGTTCGAGGAGCGTGGATGTTTCACGGGTTGCATGAGTACGCGATACTACAGCACGACGGATCTTGACAGCCCTTGTCTTGTCGCCTAGAGTCTTTTCGAGAGCATAACCGGGTATCTTGCCTTTCATGGACAAAGCAATCAATTCGGCATCAGTGAGCTCAGTAATTCGTTGTTCTTTGAGAAGCACCTCACAGACCTCCATGGGCCTCATAGACTGTTGCTCTTCCTCGGTGAATCGTGGAGCTGCTGGAGGAGAAGGCGGTTGAGATTCTCGTCTTGGCTGAGGTCTAGGTTCTGCAATGGTAGTCAATGGGCGCAGAACCTCGACACCATGTCGTCGTTGGTCTTCAGGCCGTGGCGTAGCTGGAGGCGTCACGAGGGATACCTTAGAAGTTGGCGGTGCTCCCTCTTGAACTTCTTCAGCTTTCGGTGGATCCAATGCTTTATGCGGCTCTTTGATTGTCCATCGGGCTGCATTGAAGAGGTATCCATTGAAGATCAAGCTCACTGCGAGCGCGAAAACTATCCACTTGCCCAAGACTGGGTCTTCCAAACTTTTGAGGACTCGGCCACCGACAGAGCTGTTCCCTTGGTCTGGCATGTCAGTTCCGTCAACTGGCTTGGCATAGTGAACGGAGGGGAATTCCAACTCGTATTTGATTGGAGTAAGTACGGTGACGGATACGGAAGTATGATGAGCTTTGGCCGATTCAACAATAGAATCAAGCCCACTACTAGCTACCTTGAATGGATCCATTGGTGGCGGTGTGACCATGCCAGAGATCCTTGCCATGTTGGGAATTGAAGGATGCTTGCCCGGGCCGTATTGAATAGTAGCGACGTTGAACACGTTGACAAGGATGAAGCCAACGACCATTAGTACTTTGAATTTGGGGATAGTGATTTTTTTCCCGAAAATAGTGGTTCCTCTTGACCTATCAAACCTGGAATCGGCGCTGGGCCAGTCGTTGTTTGAGGCTACGCTCTCTGCGACACTGCGGCTAACGCCGTCGTCTTCGAGGGCTCTCCTTAGTGCAACATGGCGTTTGATGCGGTTGATCTCCAACTTGATGGTAAGAATGGATGTGAAGAAAGTGAGCAAAAGTAGAGAGTCGAAGAAAAGAATCCATGCTGCTAGGAAGCAGAACTGACGAAGACCGCCCTGAACGCCGGACATGGCTCCAGCCACAAGAATCAAGATTTCGATGAAATAATCGCGGACGATCTCGAAGCCAACTTCCTTGATGGCAACCTGAACAGCACTTTGGATAGTTGGCTGCTCAGACCGGCTTCCATCACCGCTTCGTCGGGCATTCAGTGATGCAGAAAGCACAGCCTTGGTGAGAATGATGGGCTTTTCAAAACCAATCGTCACAACCAAGAACGGTAGACCCTCGGAAAGCAGGACAATGCTGATGGGTATCTCAATCCATAGAGTGACAGCGAGAGCGAATAGGAAAGCAAATGCCGACTGGAAAAGTACTGCGGCAGCAAGCCAGAAATTGGATCCTAGTCTCCGCATAGACAAGAAAAGAGAGACAAAGGTCAAATGCATCGAAATATAGCCCATGGTCATAATAATGATATCGAGCGTTTCGGCGTTCTGAAATCATGTGAGAAACGTATCCAATAGTAACGATATGGAGAAACGAACCTTCAGGAGGTCTAGGAAAGAAGTCCAAGACTCCTTAGCCATGTTCACAAGCCCTTTTGGACCGCCTCCACTCTTGACAGCCTTCATGATCCATTTCTTGTCTTCGAGTGTACCTTCGTCTTCCGAGCCTTGTGATTCAACGGCCTCTTCTGGTGTGGGGATTTCTTGGATAGCTGCTAGGAACTCGGGGGCCTCGGAATAAGGCAACGAGAAGGCGATGGTGGTATCGGCGGAAATGGTAGAGAAGGAATTGGACGAACTTGGGAGCAATTGGGCGGAGGAATTGACCGGAATGGCGACATTCTGGCTAAGCGGAGCTGCTTGCGCAGAGCTGGCCGAGCTGGAGTCTGGGAAGACGAGGGTCAAGAGGGCAAGGTCTTGGGTAGCCTGGTTGGTTACATGATTAGGATAGAACAATTCGGCTGGCAGGCTGATGTTTACCTTGTCCGCGGTCGTTCGAGCATTGGTCTCCTCGACCACCCACTTCCAACTGGTCTCCTCGCCGACTCTGAGCCTCTTGCTGCCAACGAGCAATTCGTCAAAGTCGACCTTGCCGGTTGGCTTGTCAATGGCAATGTCTCGCTCGAAGAGGCCTCGGTCAAGCACACCCAAGTAGGAGGTGCTGGCCAGAACGGCAATGGTGACGATTGTGTGAATTGGGTGCTTGCAGGCGGTCTTAGAGATGGAGAGGAGCAATGGGGCGAGCTGCTTGTTGAACCAGCTGGGCCGAGGGAGCTTCTTGTCCCCGGGCTTCTGCTGCCAGCGCGAGGGCAGGAGAGAGGCCATGGTGGTGGATGTTGAAGGAGCAATTGCAAGGCTTCAGGCGGCGCTCATGTGTATAGGCAGAAGCGTGGCCGAGCCACCCGGTCATAAGAAGTGCGGAGGCGGGACGGGATGCGCGGTGGAAGCTGGAGCTGACTGCGACGAGAGGTGGTGCTGGTCAGTAGGTATACTATTGTTTGCATGCTATGCCCATCCAGTAAAATGAAGATGTGCTGGGCTGTCCGGGACTTACTGTAAACTGCTTAGCCTGGGCGTGGGCACAAGTCCGTGGCCCAAAAGAGTGAATGACGCAGGTCCGAGCGAGGGCGGCGAGACGTAGCACAATATTTTCTGCTGCCACTGGGGCAAGGCCAGTATATAAAGCACCGCGGGCTGACGGCGACGGGCGACGAAGGATGAAAGAAGGATGGAGAGAGGGTCCAGCGGATGCAGCGCAGTGGAGGCAAAGGAGCCGGGCAGCAGAAAAAAAAAAGGCAGCGAGCAAGTCTTCTAGTCGTCCGTCCAGGTCCCTCTCTCATGTTCCCACTCCCTCCGCCCCTTGTCGGGCTGCTGGTGCGTGCGCGGATGGAAAGAAATATTTTGAGAAATCTCGACCATCCTGCGCAGCAGCACAGCGCCAAGCTTGCACACCGCTTTATCTCACCCAGCTCCAACGCGAGGCTAACGACCACTGTAAATCCACGACAACAAAGGAATTCACCGGCCTGCATGTGCCCAGCTTACTATTGTTCTGTCTTATTATCCTCCACGGCCATAGAGTGCCCGCTGCCTGCTCTCTCTCCAGCTATCCACTTACGCAATCTTCTAGGGGCAAAATTCAACCGCGCCGCCGATATGTGCCCCTCAACGACTTCTGCGCCATACGCTCACCAGCGCCACGATAGGTGCAAAACCGAAGTAGCCCTGCCAAATTTCCACTTGTGCGATTCCGCCTCTAACGTAAAGTACACAGTGTCCAGTTCAACCCACACGCCCATCGCCCTCCTCGGTCTCTGTGGAACACGTTATCCACTGACCGTTTTCGTTGCTCTGCTTCTACACAAACATATCGTGATTCCTGCTGTCGCCCAGGACCTAAACTTGGTCCAATTAAGCACATTCAAAGCCAGGATCGACAGGAGGAGAACCTAAAGGCCCGGCAATTTAGAAAGATCCCCCCCAACATCATGGCAACATCCGTCATCATGGGCCGACCCTGACAACCCTGACAGCAAGACTCCTGGGGACCCACGCGGGTTGATGCATTAACCTCCCAGCCTGCGCCTTCAACCAACCCTTCTTTTTCCACGGGCAATCTACGAACAATCGCCGACTAATCAGCACTTGGGGAGCAGCCTCCCAATGTCATGTCTAGAGAGACGGCTGTCTGTGTCTATCTATCTAAAGTCTAGTGATTATATATGTCTAGTAATGTCTATTGAGAAATAAAGAAATGCCATCATTCCGTCATCGGGTCCAACGTCGAGTGAAGAAATATAAAATGCAACGCCGTCTTCTTTCGTGTTATCGCCATGCCCTTTGACGTCTATCGCCATGCACAGTCCAGGTCGGGGATTTCGGGAACCCCTCACCCCCCCTCTTTTCTTTTCTATCGTTCTTATCATTCTATCACTGACGTTCCCGGTGGTTTCGCAGCCACTTTGGCGGACATGGGAACATCGCCATGCGTCAACTCCTTCATAAACTCCATGTCGGGGTCGTAGAGCATGACATGGAAATGCTCGACAGCGTGCACCGACTTCAACGATCGCCAATTCTTGAACCAGACGATCTAGAAAAATAGTCCATTAGCAAGTGGAGTGAATGGGCGATATATCGGAAACCCACATGATCTGGATCGATTTTAGGATAAAAGGTTTTAGCGACATAGTCCTCGATCTCCTTTCGCGCCGTCGGAGTAAGGTCGCCCGTTTCAGGGTCTTCTGCGATGTCAAACTTGGTCCAGACGACAAGATGGACGATTTTCTCGTCAATGCCGTACGGCCAGTCGTTGAATAGGACTTTTATATCCTCTACTACAAGGTTAGTCCGGCCGTTGCTTATCTGAAAAGATTTGGGACGGCTGGCAATACCGTCATGTTGGAAAGGTTCCCCTTTCGGTTGCTTGATCTTCCAATGCAATCGCTCGTTGACGATGAAATTCAAGATGGAGCCGTAGTCTTTCTCCAGTTGATAGGTGAATTGACGGTACTTTCGCAGCTCAGAGGGAACACGGTGGAAGCGGTCGATGCGATTGATCCCTGGCAATGTTCAACTTGGGCCGGCGTGAGATGATCGTCAGCCGTTGAAAATCTTACTGACGAGTTCCTTGGTCTCTTCCCACGAGAGTTTGCTGTACTCAGAATCTGGGGTGCCGATGATGCCACGGTCCTTCTCTCCACACGCTTTCAGGTAATCAGGGCATTCCGAGGGCCATTGGTCTCTGGGGACATTGACCAACCAGAAGGGAAGTGGTTCTTTGTGAGGCATTGTTGCAGTTTCACAGAGGCCAGAAAAAGAAGAGGACGGGTTTTAGGGGCATGGTGGCAGGGCCGAAGGAAGGGACTTAGGCGGTACCTAGGGAAAGGGAGGTGTGCAAGCTGACATGGCAAGTCCAGTTACAGCTGGCGATTAGTGGCGGATCAACCGAGGGGGGAGTCTGGATGGGCATTCAGCGATGCCTCTTGCGGCCATGCCATGTTTACATAGAACAGACGGCTGTACGCGTAACTCTGGCTATGAGGAATTGTGGGATACGAAAGTCAACGGGCGAGTGTCGCAGGGCAGTGCTGACGGGATTTGTAGTGCTGAGTGTACACAGCAGCAAGAGGAGGGGCGTACTGGGGGGGGGATCAGGGTTCATATGGCGGGCGCCCTCCTTGTATCGCATCAACGGTTTAGCAGGCAGCTAGGCAGCCCTGGGGGACAAATCAATAATCTATGTGCGGCGTGGAAAAAGGCCCAAAGGCAGCGCGCCTTCAGACGGGTGCAGCAGTGCAGCAGCATAATCTCGGTTCTTCCCCACTGCTGGCACTGGCAATCGTGTCACGCGGGTCCAGCGAGGCTTGCTGCACGTCTTCCGCCCTGGCACAAAAGGGGATTGGTGCGCTTAGGAAATTATGCATGAAAATGCCCTAGTCGGCAAAGGGGTTGGCGGGTGTGAGGCTCAATGTTTCCATCTCGACGACTGAGGACTCCCCCCCTACAACCGCTTTGATGAGCGTTCGACGGCATCGCCAATCGTAAACAATATGCCAATACTCGCCGCCCTATAGTACCTGGGTAGTCTACCAAGCCCCAGGGTCGGGCAATAATAATTGCACTACAATCACAAATCACATCCCACACTGTAAGCCGGGAACTTGAACTTGGGGTTTCCCTTCTCTCTAGTATTTCACCGTTTCACTCGCCTCGCTCTTTCTCTCTTGCTCTGCTTCAAGGTTCCTCCCTCCACCACCCCTCCGCTCTTTCCACTCTCTTCGCAACAAAATTAGAAACCCGACAAGGAAGTCGTATTGTCGTAGTGGATACTCTAGGGCTGAGCTGCTTCACTCGTTAATATACATATATATTCTCTCGCTTCCTCCTTCACTCCTTTTTTCTTATCGTTATCTCGTTCCATCGCTCGCTCAGTGAATGAGATCATCGATTTGTCCACTCGTTCTCGTCCAGCCTCCCACCACCACCACCACCACCACCACCACTGCACTACTACGGCAACACACATTCTTTCAACGGCACGTGCGCTCTCGTGATAAATAAGTTTCCATCCAGCGACCGACTGCTTTGTCACACCATCGCCATCTGTTTGAAACGTCAACCCTTCATTCCGCCGCCCAACCCATAAACGCCGCCGTCCGCCACACGATCTCTACCTCACGAAAACTCTCACATTCACGCCGTAGTACCACACTCGCTTCGAACTCCCAATCGCTCATCAGCATCGTCACCAAACATTCCGACACCAGACACCTAGGTATCGCGACACCGTCACGCCACGACACCACGCTCGCTTTTCTCCAATCTCATCTCTCGCTCCAAGCCGTGAAACAACACCTCGAAACACAATGGCCACCGTCCGAGACCCAGCATTCTGGCGCCGCTTCTCCGTCGCCGTCCATCAAGACGCAGAAACCGATCCCAAAGATCCGTACGTCAGTTCCGTTTCACCCATTCCGACTGCCCCTTGAATTTACGTCATGTGCTACGATGCTTGCCATCATCCTGCATCTTAACCTCTCAACACGACTCTGTACTTGCATTCACATTCCCAAGCCCACGTTCACATTCCGACCCAACCACATGACATCTTACCTCGCCCTTCGCTCTTCCCAAGTTCCTTACTAACCTGTCTCCAGCGAATCTTGGCTCGAGCGTCAGAACCACAAGAAGTCCCGTCGCACTTGCATGTGCTGGTTCTTCTGGCTTTTCTTCTCAGGCCTCGCCGCCGCCATCGTCATCGTCATCCTTATCCTTCGGGGTAAAGGGATCATTCACTGATCCTTCCTCTCTTCTCAGCTCCGACCACCTCCATCTCTTCTGGAACGGGTAATGGTCTCATGGTGGACGGGCAGATACTATTCAAGCAAGATCTTGGGCATGTAAGAGATGGGAAAAGGACGTAACTCATGTGCGACGAAAAACAAAGACACCACAAAAATCTATTAAGCAACCGGAATCTCGGAAACCTTGGCGTTTTCGATTAATGGACAGTTCGGACAATGGGGAAGGGAATTTTTCGGTTTGGGAGTGTCAAAGCACGGCCGGACCCGGTTTCTCTCTCCTGGGGCGTTTTGTCAATGGGTTATGCATTAGGGGTTTCCAATTACTGGGTATACTTTATGGGATGATACCAATGACCCGTTTTTTTCGATTCCGATACATACTTTCACAAAAGATAACATTAGCATAAAAATGCAAAAACAGTGGAAAGAATGAATACATGGGGTTTAAATCTTGTCATGTATTAGGTTGTTGAGTCCACGACTCAGCCTTACAATTCTCTTCAAACACAGCATAGTCGATGGTGTTCATCAAGGAAAATGCCTTCTTGTCTAGTAATTTGGGGTGAGGTACTCTGACAAACTCGGGAAGTTGATTGAGGCTACTTGTGAGTTTGAGGGGAATGGGAGGATATTCTAAAAAGCTACACATCTCTGCCGTTTAGGATGGCCCGTGCTTTGTCAGGTTCGCCCGAACAGCCCTGGACCAGCAGGCTTCCGCTAAGTGCTCGACACACCACAACGTGTTTGCATGCTACTGCGCTGCTCTGCATAACAACGCCTTCGCACCGCACCTCTCTACCTATCGTATCGTGACTCAATGGATGGGCATCCTGAACACCCTATTCTGACTCTAACCACCCACTCCCGGGCTGACAACTCCTGCCTGATGCGCGCTAACCCCAAACCGTATTTCTGCCTGCACCGCCCATCATGTACTTAAGGCGTGGCTCCACGTCCAGCCTGGCACAGCCAAATTATTTTTTCTCTTTTTTCTACCAGTGAATTGAGTGTCTTCTCTCTCATCCATATTCTCTCCCTCTATTCTTTCTGTCTTGCCTTTTGGAAATATCCCACATTACCCTCTTGCTATGCGTATTCCTCATACCACCGCCGGCACTGACGCGCCCACAACCATGGCTGCCGAAGACCAGCGGATAACTGTCGAGAACCTCTCGGATGGAGAGACTGTCCATCAGGTAATACGAGCTCTATCTTACTATTCGCATTTGCTCACCACGAACTCCAGCGCTGTCTTTTGCTGAAAGGACGCTGCCCTCTGGCCGAAAATAGACAGGAGTTCATCGCCCTATCAACTGTAGACGATCACGGCGCCGTCCTATTCCCAGAGGGGCAATGGAGAGTAAATGATGGCCTCTTCAAAGCCCTCGTTATGCTTTCACCGGGCCCAAACAAGCTCGTCCTTACATACGATGAAGGCCATTCCCCCCTCGAAGTCAATGTGACCTATGTCCCCCTTCTCCAGTACCCGCCAGTACATCTGGCCATTCTCATAGCGAAAGACTCACCATTAATGATTGATTGTCCACCACTGAAAAGAAAGGGCCTCTCCTCTGCCCATTCAAGCCTAGAAGCAGCCATTGCCAAGTTCCGCATGACGGCATACATGTGGCAAGCCATGACGGCCGAAGATATGCGATCTAAGGGACTAGGGAGACGATCGTTTCGGTTTGAGGAAGAATGGGCTGCAGATACCGTCAGCCTGGATTGGATGAATGCCTCCTTTGATGACGCGCTCGAAGATGATGGTGCCTTGCGATCAACAGCAAAGATTCACTTGATTCGCTCTTCGAAAACCACGGCAGAAATCCGAAGTACCCCCATTTCACGAAACACCTTGACGCAGTATTTTATGGATGCTTTGAAGGACCATGGCGGAGTATTTTCTCCTTCTGCCCATCCCTTAGTCGCTGGCCTTATATTAGATTCTCATTACTCTCCCAGCAAGCAGGAATCAGCCGGCGGTCTTTGCACTTTTGAGCATGATCCCAAAGGCATATCCCTCGCAGTTATGGGGAGTGAGATAACCTACGCCTGGCCACGGTTCATCGAGGAGGTAACTGAGTGCTTGACCGATGCAAGGCCTGTTGGGGATAGAGTCGACAACTGGACTGATGAGGCTGGTACCGTGTGGGAAGCCTGTGCAACAGGTCAAGGCGCATTGATGGATGAGCTCGGGCATGCCCTTGGATTGCAGAAACGTGAAGAACATTGGCAAAACTATGCGCAAGATTGGCCCAAGAACTTCGTCACGAAAACGGCATTTTCGAGAAAGCACAAGACTCCAGGGGAAATCGTAACGAATGAGACATCCATCAAAGCTCAATGGCATTTCTTAGATGCCTTGTATCTACGATTCAACCCTCACTTCAAACTCCCGAATGATGCGATCATGTCAGACGAACTCCGCGCCGCCGTCCCCAAAATCGAAGCCACATACGAACCCGTATACGGAGAAGAAGAGGACGACTTCGACGTCATGCTCAACATAAACTGCGCCGCAGGTCTCGCTCGCATAACAATTCAAGACAAAATCGAATCCGCAATCTCCGTGGCCGCTCCCCTCAAATCCATCCGCTACACAGCCACCGATCTCGAGACCCGCTTCAAACGCTCCGAGCCACTGAAGATCGAGGTCATCGGTATCAATGGACAAGTCTCTTCCCATTCCAATGCCTGGTCCCTATTGACCCATAAATCCTTCATCCGGGTTCCGGGTACCAAGGTCAAGATCTACAAGCGCTCCATCTACTGCGATCGATTGGAAGAGCTGGACGAAGACGATAAAGTCTGGAGATGGGCTCAATTGTTGAAGGAGAAAGGTGAATCTGGAAATATTTACCGCGCCACCGAAATCGATCTACGCGTAGGTGACTGCTGGGATGGTGGCATAGTCAGGTACGAAGATGGCCATGTTAGCCACTGGGGACCCATGAGCGTGCGTGGACGTACCCATTCATTTGGTAAGCCTAATATACATTGAACTTCTATTTCCCCCTCCAAAACTAATAGAAATAAAATAAAAAGGTGGTCATCAATCCGAAACCTTAACCCTACCCCCCGAAATCACCTCCACAACACCAATCAAACACATCCAAATCAACCGTACCACCCGTAACCACGTCATGTCCGGCATACGCATCACCCTCTCCGACCGTAATCGTACGGCCGCTGGCGCTTTAAACACTCGATCTGATGAACAGGTTCATAAATTAGCTCCTGGTCCGAATGAAGTCATCATAGGATTCTTCGGTACTAGTGATTATAAAAAGAATTATGATGGCATGCTGGAATTTGGGATTTTGACGGTGGATAAGAATGTTGGGTTAGATGGGTTACCGGAGAGTGTCTATGAGGTCGGGGAATTGAGGAATTTATGTGTTGAGGATTGAGATGTCTTTTTCTAGGTAGTTGAAAGGATTATGACATATTTAAGGAAAACTAAGGTTGGTATTGGGCTGGGTATATATATATTATCACATCACAATTTGAAAAGTGAGCTATCAATAATAATCAAGTCAATAAGAACAAACATGCATTGACAAAAGCTACCTTCTATTTCTTTCATAATCCCCGAATGCATGCTTTCCTTCTCTTAAACACATCTGTTCCACCTCGCCACTCTCAAAACCCCTAAAGGAGGAGAAGTAAGAAAAAAGGAAACAAAACGAAGAAACTCCACAAACCCATACCCATCACCCGCCCGTTACCGCTTTCTCCCATTTTGCCGTTGCGCGCTCATAGAAGAGAAAACCGTGATAGCGTACCCAAAAAAAGAAAGAAAAAAGATGTATCAAGTGATCCGTAACGACCACCCATGTGTCTCGTGAGTATCATCAAGTTTCCGTCCAAAAGGGGAATGACAGTGAAGAAATGGAACGAGTAAAAAGAGTATATCGTGTAAGACCAGGCTAGGCTAGGTGGACACATGAGAGAAGAAACGCAATCAATGCTCGTTGCTTGTAAATGCTCGACCGACTAGTCCTTGGGACGAATGGAAGACAAAAAGAGGAGATGATGACCAACGGAAAAGGAAATGGTGAGATCTTTGTTCCGTGCATGCCCTACATGAGAAGAGAACACCAGTGACGCCGAGAACCAGATGGGAGAAGAGAATGGAAGTGAGCATGGATCATGAGAATCATGTTCCTCCCACGGAAACTTGCTCCCTCAGACCACTTGGCTGAGCCTTTTTGTGTCTCCGGCCGAGTAATGTGGCATTGTCCAGGCTCAACTCGAAAGCACCCTTGTTCCTCACTTGCCTCTTGGCAGCTGCGGCAACAGCTGGGCTATGTTGACCATATCCTCGCTCTTGGGCTTTGGGCGCAGCCTGCTGTCGTGCTTGGGCGGCAGCGCTGAGACTTGTATTCCGCATCTTCTGTTCCATGGCTGACACGTCGGAGGCTTGTGATTTAGGTAGCTTGGCCGGCGGGTTCTGTTGAGTGGCATCATAAGGTGCACTCTCATTGTAGAATTCGTCGTCATCTTCCGTCTCGTCTAGAGCATTGAGCGAGTTCAGACCGTTGCCACCACGATAACCTTGCTTGAAGTTCTTGCGTCGCTTGCCCTCTTCCTCTTGTCGGTGTACGGCATAACCGACATCGAAGACCTCGCGAAGGTTGACAGCACCAGGAGATCGGAAGTCCATGCGCCTAGCACCAGGTGATTCGAGGTAAGCGTAGTTGGGTTGAAGAGGGTCGGCTTTGGTCTTCTCAAACTCTTTCTGCCGGGCTTGAAGTGGTGTGGCAAGAGGTGGTGCGTCATGAGCGGCATAGGTGAGTTCATCTGCCTCGCGTATCCAGGGATGGTTGAGGAACTGCTTGATGTCGTAACGCTTCTCTGGATCCACGGTAAGGAGGTGGGAGACCAAGTCCTGCGCAGGTTTGGAGATGTCGTCCCACCAAGGCGAGAGGAAGGTGTATTGACCACGAGCAACCTTCTCCGTCAAGGTCTGGATGCTCTCGTCATAGAAAGGCGGGAAACCGCAAAGGAGCGTGTACAAGACGCAGCCAAGGGCCCACATGTCAACACTCTTCGAATATCGCTCGTCTTTGACGATCTCAGGTGCGGTATATCCGACGGTTCCACATGGCGTCATAGTCTGGCTATCCCAGATGACCTTTGATAAGCCGAAGTCTGCGATCTTGATGAGGCCGATCCCTCCTGAACCCACCCCCTTGACGAATTCACCTTCATCGGCTTTGTCTTCATCGTCGGGTCCTCTGGGCTTGGGGTTTCGGGTGGGAATGAATGGAGCGGGGTAGAAGAGTAGATTCTCTGGTTTGATGTCCCTAGTCATATGACGTCAGTAATCATCCTTCCAAGGGTGCCACATCGGTGAATAGGGGATGGATTTGCGAACATACCGATGCACCACACCTGCCTCTTCATGCAGATACTCTAACGCTTTAGCCACCTGGACGATGACATGCCTTGAAAGGTCCTCGCTGAAGTAAGTCAAACGGACAATTTGGTGGAAGAGCTCTCCTCCGGGACACAGCTCCAAGACAATGTAGTAGTACTGGCGTGACTCGGAAAAGTCAAGGAGTTTGACGATATTGGGGTGATCGAGTTGGCGCATGATCTGGACCTCCTTGAGGATGTTCGCTCTCTGTTGTCGTTATATTAGTCATCTACCACGTGAAAGTTGGGGAGTGGATACAAGTCCACTATACGAAAGGAAGGAGAGATATATGATGGGTTTTGGATTTTGGCGCACCTCCACAGTCTTTGGCGCCTTCTTGAAATCCGGATGGATATGAGCATCGCCCTACACCAGGCTCAAAGGTTGGCCAACTTCTAAAGATAAACCCCACACCCTCTTTGCAAAGGAAATGATCGACATGAAGGAAAGGAAAGCAAAGAAACAAAGCAAGAGAGAGAGAGGGTGGGGAATCCTCCAAAGTAAAAACATACCTGACTTGAATTCATCTCAAATTTCCTGACAACCTTGATGGCGGCCTCTCCATACTGGCCCTGGCTGTCCTTGGCCCTGTATACGTTGCTGAAGGCACCGTCTCCCATCTTCTCCAGCAGGATCCATCGCTCGAGACCAGGGTATTTGGGCAATTTGCCTTTGCTCTCACGCTCTTCTGCAACGATGCGCTCCAGGACCGATGGGTCGTACTCTTTCCTATCCAGCGCGGCCTGCTTCTGAGCTTGTTGTTTCTGATGGTCCCCAGCAGCTCGTGCAGCTGCGTCTCCGGCCTTTGCGGCTATGTTCCTGTTATCAACAACGGCTGCCGAGTAGTCTGCAGGGCCTTTGGCGGCGGCGTCACCCTGTAGGGGCTTGTGGTCGGCGACATTGGGCTCGGAGATGGCAAAGTGCTGGGGCTCTGGTGGGGCGTAGTTGTTGTATCGCTGATGCTGGGCGTGGACGTTGGAGACGTTTGTTGTTGCTTCGCCGGTGGGAGCATTGGCGCGTGCTTGCTTGCCATGACGTAAGAAGTTTTTGAAGTTCTGTATGGCGGCCATGGTTTAGCTAAGAGCCGTCAAGAGGCAAAGCAGAGAGAATTAAACAAAGAGATGTAGTGTGAGGATTGTGAGAGGTGGAGGGGGGAGGAGAGAAGAAAAGAAGCAGAAGCAGAAGACGCCGACGACGACGCAGAGGATTCTCGGTAGGGGTTGGGTGGTGGTGGTGGTGGATTGGGAAGCCTGGGGGGTGGGTTGAGTAATGTGACGATATGCAGGCAGCTGGTTCAGGGAAAGAAATAAGAGGCCCGGATGATGACGAAAGGCAGCAGGCGGCGCGTGAAAGGGGCGGTTGGCGGGGGGCGGTTGGCGGCGAGAAAGAGCAGCAGAGGCAACCAGCGGGCGAGTGCGAGTGAGGGATGATGGGATGGGATTATTGGGTTATTGGGTTATTGGGGGGGTCCCAGGTCCAGGTGGGCTGGCGGGCTGCAATCTTGATAGGCCTTGGCAAGGTATGACGCACTAGCTGGGGATATGACGCTGCTGGTGCTGGGCAGCCAACGGCATCACCACCGCACCACCACCACGAACCGGATGTGTCTGCAGCATGCAGGGAACATGCGTCTGGGGGGACGGCAGATTGGGGGAACAAATAATAACAACAATAATGCAACAGGAGGAACAACAATAACAAATGCTCAAGCACTCACCTCGATTACAGCCATCTTGTCGTGGTTGAACCGTAGGTGCCACGGCATCGACAGACAGCCAGGTAGGCAGACAGGCAGGCGACAGATATTCTAGGCGGACCAAAGTCGACGGCAAGGCTCGCAGTACCAGGGCAAGGCTGCTGGCGTCTGTTTCGGGCGGTCCAAGAAAATAATAAAAAAAGAGGACTTGTCGTCGGACGCAAACAGGCGCCCCGGATTAATTTGCTCGTGTCTCGCTCGCTTCGTTGTGGTAGTATAGTAGTAGCAGTAGCAGTAGCAGTAGCAGTAGCAGCAGCAGAAAAATAATCACACTCCCGTCACTTGCTGTCCCGCAATAATGACGCCGCGCTCGGGGAGCCTTGCTGACTGACTGACTCTCTTTCACCAAGAGCGTTGGCCTCCGCTGATCCCGTTCGGTTTTCCCCAGCCGAGCACCCCGATATAATACGATACCGTTGTCCCAGCACCGTATTAGAGCAGACGCTGGCTGCCTCGATCGAAATCGAAAAATAATATGATGGAGGGGCGAAGGGCCGCAGCTCGATTTGGCGAAGGTGATGACCGGCTCGGCTTTGGTCAGGTACGCGGCAGGGCCTAAAAAAAAGAGCGTGCTGAGGCTTTTCTCTTTTTAATCCACACAAAGAAGTGAATGGAGCTGGAGCAGCAGCAGCAACTAGCAGGGCAGCGAATGGCTTGCTTTCTGTGTCTTAGGCACGACGGGGTGGCCGTGACTCGTCTCTGCTTGGAGAAAAGGGTCCAAAGGTCCAAAAAGAGAAGAAAAAAAAAGGGTTTGCTTGCAGAATCGCGGGTTGGGCTTCACTGGTCTTTTAAGAGAGAGAAGGTCGAGCGAACACCCGGGCAGAGAGAGAATGCCACAGCCATCCGACACCGCCGGTGGAGTATCTTGGACGACGGACGGGAAAGCCGGCTCACGACTGGAGCCACCCACTCCCTCAAGCGCATCACGTTCAAAGCCTCATGGTCATTTGTCGCAGCCCTTGATTGGGGAGACTAGCAGAAGCCGCGCATCGCTCCAAGACGCGCCACATACAATAGAGTATGCCTCTGCTTGCTGCTGCTCATGCTGCTTGATGCTGCTGCTGCTGCTGCTCAAGACCTGCTTTTGCAGAGGACGAGAAGTTGGCAGCAGGCCTGTAGAACAGCTAGGTAGGTCGAGGGCATGATGTTGCGAGGCCTGCTGCGCCCTGTATTGCTGCCCAGCCCCTGACCATCATCATTAATTGTCACCACCACCACCATCATCACCATCACCATCATCATTAATACTGGGCAGAGTGGGCGAGAAAAGGGTACACTGGGCTGTAGCGGGCGGGATGGGATTTGTAGTGGTTAGCATGGCATTCATGCATTCCACCAGCAGCAGCAGCAGCAGGCATGGCCATGAGATTGGGGACGTCATGAGCAACAAGCGACAGCCAGCGACTGGGGGGTGGTGGCTTATTTTCATCCACAGCATCCACGGGTGGCATGCAGGGTCTTTCGCGGGTCCACATCTGCGCCTTACGTCATGGGCGGCTGGCGGGGCACCAGGGGTGGGGATGGACGAGAGCGATGGAGGGACGAGGGCGAGACGAGAGAGACGAGGATGATGATTGCATGGCTGCTGCGCCTTTGACGCCAGAAAAGTGTGCATCTGCAGCAACCTCACCATCAGCTCTGGCTTGGCGCTGCCTACCTGGGGAGATGAAACAGAGCGTGACCGGATTGTTTCTTCGTCTGCTATCTATCTGCTATCTGCTATCTGCCATCTCATGGATTCCCTTGTCCCTCCTCCCGTTGATCGATCCTGTCCACTGCCCTGGGCCCTGGCCTGACCCCCCTTCAGCGCATCCCATCCCGCCCGCAAACGTCGGTGTCTCTCTGCCACCCCCAAGGCACAAGACGGCCCGACCGAGTTGTCGCAATGCATAGCAAGAGGTACCGCGTGAAACCGTCGAGAGTGTACTTCCTAGCCTACCGCTCGTTGGCACGGTTGATGGGATAATCAAAGGCCGCCCGCCCACAACAGAACACAACTCGCTCTTGTTCGCTCGCTCTGCTCTCTGGGTCAGATCTCTTGGTCCTACCTTGTTGCATATTCTTCTAGCTGCTGCGACCGGGGAAGCTGGTCCGGAACACACGGTCGGTTAGGGACCCTCTTTTTGTGATGTAGGCTCAGATCACTTGTGGACTCCTTCCATCACCCATCCCGCCCTCTCGCCATTCACAACGCTCTTCATCATCATAATTATCATCATCAGCTGCTTGATCGCTGATCGCTGCTTTGTATATTATATCATGTAGGAGATCTTCGTCTATCAATAATAAATCTATCTATCCATCATATCTCGTCACACCTCTCACACTGGCATTCAAAACCCCAGTAGCTTTTCAGTCGCAGCATCCTTTGTCCCCGCGACATCTTCCTCTCCTCTCCACTCAAATATGTGATGCAAAGTTCTTCGCCTTCCTCGATATCTCTCCCAGCCCTAAACTCCCAGGTCCGCCCGTGTCGCTGCTTTTCGATATTCTGTCCGCACGAATGATTGAAGTAACTAGCCGACGGCCAACATCCGTAGCCAAAGAACTCGGACCCTTCGTCCTCAAGGCTGCGGATTCCAAAACTGTTGTGTGAGTCACGAGTCGAGAGCATTAGAATGGTCTGTGGCGTTGTGATCTCAAGTAATGGCTCTGGGAGGATGGCGAGAAGATGAAGGTAGGTTCGTGTGAAGCCGATCAAGTCATCGGCGTTGTGGTACGGACGTTGATCTACGGCAAGAGCTTGTACTGAAGGCCATTCGGCAGGCTGCGAATATCGAAAGAGTATACCAGAAACACAGAATGCCATGGTGTCTGGCGATATTGGGGCGGAGAGCGCCTTCTGAAGCGCCTTTCGATGTTGTTTAGTGACTTTGACAACTTCTGGAGTCGAGTTGCCATTGGTGATACCGCAGGTGCTATTTATACCATTGGTCCCGTTGACCCCGTTGGTGACACCATTCGAGCCATTGGTATGTCCATTGGTGCTATTCGTAATACCATTTACGCCGTTGGTGACGTGATTGGTCTTCGGAGGAGCGGGAGAGCCTTGCCTTGCTATCCTAATCATAGCTGCCTGCGCTGCAACACCATCCCATGCCGCTTTGATTTCTTTTGCGGTAGGTCGGGGCAAGGAGGTGTCCTGCATCTCGCTGTCTTCCTTTGATCTATTCTTCGTGAGCTTCTCTACAGCCGTCCAAGCTGCAATGCCCACTTCTCCGGCATGTTCTCGCCACTTCTCCTGACATTCTGGTGTACAGAATACAAAGCCCACCGAGAGATCGCGCACTGGCAGAAGGCTACCGTAATCGTATGAGAAACACCAGGCACAGACTTCCTTCCGGTATTCGCGGAGGAGAACGCTCAGTGTAAGGTCATGGGATTTCGAGATCAGTGTATCGGCGGGTATGTCTCTGCTTGCGAATACGGCACGGCCGGAGTTTGGTGTCGTTCGAATTGTAAAGTACTCGGATGTTGGAGCACCGTAAGGCAGATCCATGATGGACACTCGGGATTTCGGTTTCGAAGTTTGCGGTGGAATGATGAGGGTAGATGAAAATAGAGCTGGAGGATAAGCTCACGGAGGGGTTTGAACTGGATGAAGGAATGTAAAATGAAGCAAATAACTGAGCAGCGGTATAGCGTTAATGACTACTACTACAACTGTTTCTACTCAACGAAATGGCAAAGTATGGAAGTGCTTGATGGGCCATGTTGACTGCTGGTGTATGGGTTGTTGGCTTGGATGGTGGGAGTGAGAAGGGAGGATGGGGAAGACGGAAGGAAATCGAAGGTGTAAGTTTGAGTGAAATAATGTGCCGGTGCAGGGTCCAGGCAGTCCAGACCTTTTTGTTGGAGATAACACTAGCGACCGGAGATAAGCCAAGGGAGCGGTGAGTCCGTGACTTTGTTTGACCTTCCCCCTTGAGGAAATGTAGTATTCCTACATGTTGTCGCAATTGTCGAAATTGAGTTAGAAAAATGTTGTTCTCTGACTCGCCCGACAGGTAAGAGGGTAGTATTCGAGTCTATCTTATGAAAAGTAACTGCAAATTTGAACGCGTTTCATCCCGGTGGTGCTGGCAGCTAGATACAAATAACAACCTTGGAAGGAGCTGTATGTACTTATTTCGACACATTAGTACTTCTTCGAATGTCATTCTTTCGTAGAAACAAATTTGAAAACGAAAGTGGGGGTTGGATACTACCCAGGTAGGATTGGCACGTGTGCATGCGTGGACAGCCC
This sequence comes from Rhytidhysteron rufulum CBS 306.38, assembly GCA_000467735.1. Classification (NCBI taxonomy): domain Eukaryota; kingdom Fungi; phylum Ascomycota; class Dothideomycetes; order Hysteriales; family Hysteriaceae; genus Rhytidhysteron; species Rhytidhysteron rufulum. The sequence continues at coordinate 19,568 of AJFL01002133.1, forward strand.
GCTGGCAAGCCTTGCCGTGAGAAGTGGTGCATATGCTCTAACGACTCGGTAGGTATGCTTGTATATCAAGAGTGCAGGTATGAGCCCTCGGGGTCATGAATTGGTGGCATGGTAGAGGTAGTGATCCATGGTAATTGATCGTTCATAATCAAGACCGTCGGAGCAATACACCGACATCAACACGATACAATGGAGAGGCAATAAACTATTGAGATTTTACAAGTCCATCTTTAGATAAGTACATCATGAGTTGAGGCTGATAAGATAGCGCAAGTGAAAGCAACACCATCACAAACACCAGATGTTTTGTCTTCCTCAACCCATCGCACCAAGCGACAAAGTCAACGAAAAGGAAAAGCGGTGAAAAGCAAAAATTGCCCCAGGTAGGCCATCAGAGACAGACTAATACCGGATCCACACCGCGCTGTGCAATGCAGGTTGACCCGGTAGGTTGATCGAATTCATGAGCTCGATAAC
>AJFL01002134.1:0-12985 GCA_000467735.1 Rhytidhysteron rufulum CBS 306.38
GTTTATTACCCACTATCTATAGGTTGACCATATCCAAAAACGATACACGGAGGTCTAAACGTTTTTCGCTATATAGTACCTATTAGTTCTACTTTTAGTTTTGAAATTATGTATTAAATCATCTAGCCACTCACTATTTCGTCAACACATCGCTTAACCATGAAAGACGCGTCACCGTCCACGCATCATCCAAACCGCGTTCAACCCTCTCTTCCTCAAACCCCCTTACTCATTTACAGAATCCCATCCATCATCCACCTACAGGACTTCGGCACATCTCATGGGAAACGAGGCCTAGCGCTGTATATCAAACACCCACACTAGCTGTATATAACAGGTACTTTGTATCATCAATCCCTTCCTTTAAGGCTGAAATAGCTCTTGCAGGTGGGCCTGGTACCTATTAAAGCAATAATATTCAGTAAGATTGATCAACAAAGCCACAGTTAAGGTACTGTTAGGGTATTTCACCAATCATTGGTTAAGAGACGCTCAGATAGCTCGTTTCCCATCGGAAGTGAGAAAATGCTGTACATTACATCCTAGAAACCCCATCATCATCATCAAACCCATAAATCATGTCCATCACGTCCATCACGTCCATCATTCTCAACCCCTCCAACCTAAAACCCAAACCCCCCTAAACAAGCACCCACCCATGCACCTTCCCAAACCATCCTAGTCCCCGAATCGGAAAACCCCCGCACCTACCAATCCCTCCACCACGCATAAACAATGACCAGGGCGCTTTCATGCGTTCCGTGGTAATTAAGATCCTCGGGGGATATTTCTCCGATGCGTGTGAAGGGGATGGGATGGGATTGCTTGGTGGATGATCTGTGGGTATGCGTTTGTGCTAGAGCTGTATTCACGATGATTCTACCTAGGTAAGGGAGATGGGATTGGTGTATTGGGAAGGCGTGTTGGAGAAACCAATGGAGTGATGGAAGTTTGGACACGGGTTTATTTGTTTGGAAGATGATGGTTATGAAGAAACCAATTTTGTGAGCTCGGGTGCTGCTGCCATATGTACATGCACATTTATATCCTACCAGGAACGGAGGGATATCGAATCTGGGAAGGTGGATCATTCATATACAGCGAAACCAGAAGCAACCTTGAACCCAGATCATACATACTATAAATCGCACCCGTCTATAAAAGAAATCTCATCCCTATCCCTAATCCTATTCCATTTCCAGGGCACCCCTTCCTCCAAACGAAACATCAATACCGTCATGCTCTCTTTCACGAACCTCGTTGTAGGTGTTTTGGCGACGGTTAATAGTGTTTATGCTTCTCCGGTTCAGTTGCAGAGTAGAGCAGTCATAAGTCATGATGCTGTGCAAGGCTTTGCGGAAACGGTGCCTTCAGGGACGGCGGGAACGTTGTATTTGAAGTATAAACCGTATCTGAAGGTATTTAATGGGTGTGTGCCGTTTCCGGCTGTGCAGGCGAATGGAGATACTAGGTTCGTTGTTTTCTCTTATTTGTTTCGTTTCTTTTCTGTATGGGTAATGTCTTTTCATGATAATATCTTGTCATCCCAAAGATATATTCAGTTCCTCAAAAACTCTATAATTTCTTTCCCAACCCGTAGCTCTTTCCAGAATATAAACCATCTAACACCTTTCAGCGGCGGCCTCGCCCCCTCTGGCGACTCTAGCGGCAGCTGTTCCAGCAGCACCGGTCAAGTCTACGCCCGCGCCGGCACCTACAACAACGCCTACGGGATAATGTATTCCTGGTACATGCCGAAAGACTCGCCCGCATCCGGACTCGGTCACCGCCACGACTGGGAAAACATCATCGTATGGCTCTCCGCCGCCTCCATAAGCGCCAGCATCCTCGGTGTCTCCGTTTCCGCACACGGTGAATACGCCAAACATACTAGCCCGCAGTTAAGTGGCACGAGACCCCTGATCGGATATATCAGCTATTTCCCTGTCAATCATCAGTTGATTGAGACGTCGGAACAGGGGGGTGAGCAGCCGGTTATTGCGTGGGAGAGTTTGACGGATGCGGCGAGGTCCGCGTTGGAGAGTACGGATTTTGGGGATGCTACTGTGCCGTTTAAGAGTAATTTCCAGAATTATCTCGCTGAGGCGGCGCTTTAGGTTGGTTAGGGACTGGGGGCTTTTGGATTGGTGAAAATATGAAATACTTTCTGGTGTAAATAAGTAATTTGAGTTAGAAGTTCTAGCTTCTAGGGGATTGTATTGGGTGAGCTGAAGAATAAGACCACCGGGATATGCGTCGAAATACCGTTCTTGAAGGGAAACATTCAAATTCTCCTAATATCACTTTCGATCGGTTGAATAAGCATACCCGCCCATACCAAGATATGCCCCTCCGCAATAAGTTTGAAAGGGGGTGCAGTAGCTGGCTACATAATTCGTCACAATCAGCGCAAAGCTAACCAGATTGAGCACGAATAGTGACTTACATCAGAAAGCAGTGCTGCCTGTCCAATACCCATTTCACTTCCAATCCAATTCAGTGTCTCTCTTAAGTAGTCACGTAGTCGCTGCGGTACGACACTGATAAGAGTTAATACGTATAAGGGGTGTAGCATTAGAAGTCCTCCAACGGGTTTACCGGGTATCATTCTATTGATACCACGATCGATATTCTGCATGTAGTCCTCTAGATTCTGAGCGAGGTGGTATGGTATTGATGCAACGACTCCTTCGACTAGCATTTGTGCGCGTTCTTCTTCTGGTAGGTGGAAATCGTTGCCGAACTTGCGTTTCTGGCTTTGAATGATTATATCTAGTACTAATAAATGAGTTTTGCGATAGGTGTTCCAAACAGCGGCGACGTAGACTGCTGGGGTTAGCAGAGCTAGATGGCATGCATGCTCTTCGTATGGTCTTACGATCGTAATAAGCCTCAATTTTGCCGGGCCAGCAGTTTTGATATCCTAAGGCCTCCACTTGGGCATCACTAATGGTTCCAATTCCCCATGATCTCCATTTATCGGTCTGGTTTGCTTCCCAAAATGTGAATTCTTTCTCAACTTCAATTGCGTCAGTCAGAAGACGGTCTAATTCCTCTATATTCGGAGTGGACTGGGAGAACAAATCATGCTGACGATGGCATAGCGGATTGAACTTGATTAGAATTCGGTCGAGGCTCTGTACAGATCCATTAGGATCTGGGGAGCAGAGGACCCCGGGCATATTGCACTGTGAATCACAATGCTCCACTCCGGGGTACACTGCCAGATTTTCTTTAAGAAGGAATGGGTTACTCATTTGAAAGAGTTCTATGGCCGCGTTGAGATTGTATGGAGAATCGGATCTTGATAAGATGGCACCGACACCACGCACATGATGGATGTGCCGACCTGGACTTGGGCGAGTGCTTGTGATAATCTATAACTCAGCTATCAGCAAAGACAGACTTCGTATAGTTACTCAGACTTACTTCGAATATACCTAACAAAGCAGCAATCATCAAAGATTCAATCCTTGTGGAAGCATTTTCTTCGAAAATCTTGCTCTGGAATGACTGTAATAGTTCTCCGTATATGGATTTTGCTTTACCGGCCAAACTGGTATTATAGGTCCTGTTTGCAATAGCAGCAAGAGTCACTATTTTCGCTGCTTTCGCTACATCTGAGGACTCATTTCGCTCTATCAACGACCTGATGCCATCGAGAAAACCACGTGATATAGATCGGTCTTTCGATTCAACCACATAGTCATCGTAGAATATGCCAAGGGCCTTCTGTTCAAGTTCTACATCATATTTTTCGAGGGCTATCATGTACGGTCCGTTCTCAAATTTCGTATCGAGTTCCATGACTAGCGCTGGCTGTACCAAATCGGGAAATTTTTGAGCGGGAACTGATCGATTTGTGTAAGCTGGGCTATAATTGCGAAACATAAGATCAGTCTCCGTCTTGTAACCACACTTTCGGTTTGATTTGGTGCATCGATTGCAAATCTACTAGCCATATTCACCTTAGAAATGTTCCTTTGAATAAGGCTTATGAATTAGCCTTGCTTAATACTTACTGGCCGACCTTCATCGCACTATACGACAATCAGTCTACCGGGCATCCATTGTAGATTGGGAGAGTTCAATATACCTTTTTATGCCTCTTCTTGCATGTCTCGCACGCCCTCGAAACCCCATGATTGACCATTATTATCTGTTAAGTTGATGAAAGTCCAATGGTGAATCCGGACATGGAACCCATGAGCTTACGACATCCCTCAGAATAAAAACCGAGGGGGTTCGGCGATAAGACGCAATTTACGATGTATGCATGAGTGTGATGTTCCTGAGATCCAGGTCCTGTGGAGACGGCATTCCTAATCCTGAATGTTGCACTAGGCAAGAAAGGCTAGCGTTGAGCGCTCTCACGCTTCAACCAATTAGCGTTTTGGAGGGGTAGATTTGAGGCTTTTGCCTTAATACTTGGGACCACCCATTTCGAATTCCTATAAATTTAGTCTGTCAGCTAATAATATATCCCTAGGGATGGAATTATCATCTCCTTTCTTACACAATGTTGGATATTCTTAGAGATTCTTGCTTCGGCCAAAGCCTACGCTTCCTGAGCCGTAACCGTATTGGAAAGTATCCTGAAGAACGTCAAGGCTTTCAATTTCCATCGGATTGGAGTAAGTATCGTATCAATCTGTCAAGCAACAACTTGAATTCTGATAAAAATCACCACCTAGATGAACGAGTACTTGCTGCCGAAAGTGGGCACTCCACTTCCACTTCCAACGATATCGATGACGCCACTGCCGAGAAGAGCGATGCTAATGGTATCGTTCTCGTTACATGGTACTCGGAGAACGATCCAGAGAACCCACATAACTGGTCTTCATCCAAGAAGTTTTTCGTCGCAACCGTCCTCCTCCTTTACACCTTTGCCGTCTACATCGGCTCCTCAATCTACACTTCCAGCGAGACTGAGATCACTCGCATCTTCAACGTCAGTATAACAGCCTCTGCTGTCGGCCTCTCACTTTACGTCCTTGCCTACGGTATCGGATCGTTGGTATGGTCTCCACTGTCTGAGATCCCAGCTGTAGGGAGAAACTCGCAGTATATCTGGACTTATGGGATATTCTTGGTGCTATGTGTTCCTATGGTGTTGGTGGAAAGTTTTGCAGGAATACTAGTCTTGAGGTTCTTGTTAGGGTTGTTTGGATCTCCGGGCTTAGCCACTGCTGGAGCGAGTTATGGCGATTTCTATGAGGAGAAGGCTATGCCTTATGTGATTGCGTTTTGGGGTGCCGGAGCGACTGTTTCTCCTGTGAGTCTAATTAACCTTGTCACTATTGATGTTTGATTGCTGACCAATTGGCTACTTAGGCACTTGGCCCTATCGTCAGTGGCTTTGCGGTTCAAGCTAAGGGATGGCGCTGGTCAGCTTGGGAGCTTCTCTGGCTCACTGGTCCTGTATTCCTTCTAATGTTGCTCTCACTTCCCGAAACATCCTCGGATACTATTCTTCGGGCTCGTGCTAAACGTCTCAGGGCCATCACCGGACGTAATGATCTAAGAGCCGAGTCCGAAATACGCCAATCGCAGCTATCCCCTCGTCAGTTGGTCTTTGATGCGCTCATAAAGCCATGGGAGATCAATATCAAAGATCCAGCTGTGCTGTTCTCCACGGTTTATACAGCACTGACCTACGGGATTTACTATTCGTTCTTCGAATCCTTTCCTTTGGTGTATAGTGATATGTATCACTTCAACCAAGGCAAGACGGGGCTTTCGTTTGCCGCTATATTGGTTGGTCTTCTGGCCGCGGTGGTATCATATTGCGCCTACTTTTACTTCATTGGCGATTCAGTTATAGAGAATTTGCAGGCCAAGAGAGGCTCAGTACCTCCTGAAGCGAGGCTTTGGCCTGGCTTGGTAGCCACCTTTCTCATTCCCATTGGACTATTTCTCTTTGGTTAGTATAAGTGTCCAATCTAGATGTCAGTAGACAGAGATATACTCATCTTCGTATAGCGTGGACGGCTCGACCTTCCATACACTGGATAGTGTCACTCCTCGGAGTCGCCATAAGCATGGCTGGAGTCTTCACAATTTCTCAGTGTATGTTCATCTACATCCCTTTCACATACCCTCGGTACTCGGGCTCCTTATTTGCCGCCAACGGCTTTGCAAGGAGCACATTTGCTGCTGGTGCGATATTGTATGCTAGGCCTATGTTCCAGAGACTAGGTGTGTCGGGTGGCGTGAGCCTTTTAGCTGGATTGATGGTGCTTTGCTGCATTGGCATATACATCATATATTTCTGGGGTGAGAAGATGAGGAAGAGAAGTACGTTTGCTGTTGCGTAAGATTGGAAATTGAAATGGAAAGAGTAGTCAGTAATCTGGAGGGATGAGGGATGAGATATTCACTTGTGACCAATTGTTCGTAACCTATTGGATGGTCCGTTAGGTCTAAAAGGGACTGGATACTTATAATCCAATAGCTGAAGCATTTAATTCGAATAAATTCATATCCCTTCATAATAGATACTCGGAAATACTAACAGTGTTGCATCGAGTAAGAAGTATCCCCACAAAGCAGCATCTACTAAGGTCAGAAATGATGAACAATGCCTAGACGGAGGGAACTATATAGCGGAATTGACACCGGGAAGTAGTTTACCAGGCACGTCAACGCTTTTACATTAGCCCTGTATCAAGATTACCTATTGTAGAACTTTAAAAAATCAGGTATTACGTTCAACCCAAGCCGCGAAATACCTCAAACCCACGAACTTCAACCCCAATCCAAAGCAACCATCAAAAAAATGCATCCCACCCTCCGACTTCGACTTCAATCAACATCAAGATACCTATCAAGCACTCCACCACTCAAAATCGCCATCACAGGCGCCCGTTGGAAACTAGGAAAAGAAGTCGTAAAAGCCTGTTCCCAAGCCACCCACCACACCGTACAGATTACCCAAACCGACGAAAAGTACGACGGAACGGCGAACTCCGAGATGCGAAGCGCAGATATCGTAGCATCGTATGACGCCACAGTTCAAGCTTTTAAAGGCTGCGATGCCGTCATCCATCTCGCTGCAATTCCTAATCCGGTTGATAAACCGGATTACCTGGTTCATAGCAGTAATGTTGTAATGGCTTTTAATGGGTTACGAGCTGCGGCGGAATTGGGGATAAGGCGGTTTTGTCTTGCTTCTTCTGTTAATGCTATTGGGCTTGTTTTCTCGAATCAGCCTCCGAGCTTCCCTTATTTCCCTATCGATGAAAAGTACCCGAATAATCCTACGGATGCGTACGCACTCTCGAAATTGGAAGGAGAGGTTCAGGCGGAAGCTTTCTCGCATTGGTTCCCAGGGATGAAAATTGCCTGTCTACGGATTCATCAAGTAGGAACTCGAAAACAAGTGCAGAAAGAGCATCAAGAGAACTGGGACTTGAGAGCTGTGAAGCAGCTGTGGGGATGGGTTAGCCCCACTGCCGTAGCACGAGCATGTCTTTTGGCTATTGAGAAAAGCGAGAATATCCAAGGGTGTGAGATCTTCAATATTCATGCACCAACGACGACGCAGGATGATAAGTCAAGTGCTGAGTTAGCGAAGAAGTACTCCCCTGATGCAAAGATTGTTGGGGATTTGAGTGGAAATGCGGCATTTTGGACGACGGATAAGGCGGAAAGGGTTTTGGGATGGGTGCATCATGAGACCGAGTAGAGATACGATTGGGATGGCGCGGTATTTGTTTTCGCTACGTAGCATTGGAGAATGGTGAAGGGTTACCCTGGCTTTATGTTATTGTTTCCTGTATTCGTATATCTTCCTAACATGGTCAGCTCCTGACTATCGATTCAAGAATGATAATGGTATCATACCAATCAGAGGCATCTTTTTCTTGGTGGTGTATGAAGTCCAAGGAAATAACATCAGATAAACACGTCCAATAAAGCCAAGATGGTTGAGACCTTATAGTTGAGTGTCCTGATTACGAGATGAGCTTAGCATTACTTTAGTGATCCTACAGTGATTTCCAAGACCCAAGTCTCGGCATATACGCTTGTGTTGGATATTATAAATGGTGAAATTCAAATTCCAAGTAATACAATAGTCTGATCATCAAATTCATAAGCACTCAAATCACCGCATACATACCTTACACATCTCAACCCCACCAATCCCAACTACGCAACCCTGACCTTCGCCTTCAAAGGACTAACCCTCCACTGCCCAGTCTCCTCGTCCAGATTACTCTTCGCCTCCGCCCACGCTTCCCTGATAATAGCCGCCCTCTTCTCACTCCTCGGCGTAATAACAGCTCCAAACTTCACCGGCATAACAACAAACCCACCATGGAAAACATCCTGAATCGGAAGTTTGGAGTTACCATCTGCGTCCTTCGGGGGAGCAAAGTCGAAAGCCCAGAGGAGTCTTGAAAGCCCTAGGAACATGCTGCGTTCTGCTACATGCATGCCTTTTGAGATTGGTAAGCTCGGGGTATGTGGCTTAAAAGGGAAAGAATTGGGTGGGTTGATTATATGAGTGGAACATGAAGTAGAATGCACACATACCTTGACAAATACGTCTCCCCGAGCCAAAGATGAATTGGTCCCTTTGCTTCACATCACTTGCTGTAGCTGAGTCCGCTAAACTAGCTGTGTCACCTTCATACCGTTCCGGCATGAACCTCTCAGGCTGTTCATAGCGTTCCGGATCCCGGTGGATAGCCCATGTATTCATCATTACGCTAGCGCCTTTGGGAATTCGATAACCCATATACTCATCATCTTGGATTACAGCATGTGGTACAGCTCCCAAAAGCGCGGTTGGCATCCAGCGAAGGGTTTCCTTGATGCAGCACCGGATGTATGGGAGGTTTAGCATGTCGTCTAATTCTGGGAGACGATCTGGTCCTACCACAGCATCAAGTTCAGCCTGTGCTTTACGTAGAGCCTCGGGATACAAAATCATAGCTTGAACAAAGGCGTAGATTTCACTTGACGTCGTGTCACTGGCGGCTTCGAATATTGTTCCTGTAGTATATGCTGCAAGCTCATCGTCGATACCTTCGGCTTCTTGTACGGTTTGGAGATCTGTGGCAAAGCAGTGGCGGACGTTGGTTTTCGTTCGTGCTGCCTCTTTCACCGGAAGCCAGAAATCTAGGTAGAGCTGCTTTTCATGTTTGTGCATGTTTTTTGCTCGGGTAACGGAGGGACTGAGGAAAGCAGGCAGTTTACGGAGGACGGGAAAGAAGTCTACTAGTGCGGATCCGGCGGCTTGGTTCAGTTCTGTGAAATCGTCGAAACCTTTGAAGAATTGTTGAAGTAGGGGTTCATCGAAGGTCTTCCAGCGCCACCTGCATGAACGTGAGAACAGACCTTGGTCAAAGGGAAAGATGGCCATACCCAAAAGTAATGCTGGCTGCGAGAGAGGAAGTGAAGCGACGGATATGCTCAAGAAAGTCATCTGGTTTGTCGAGAAGGTCTTGGAGCATTTGCTTATTTTCAAGGTCTTGATATGGTACGTAACTCTTTGCGGCAGTGATGTTGAGGAATTGATGGCAGACTTTCCTGATCTACATCCAGTCGTCAGTGGGCTCTACTTATTGAGTTCACGTAGTATGTCCTTGGGTTTGTTTCATACCAGTCTCCATGTAGGTCCATATCTCTACGAATATAATTAGCACTGTGACTGAAATGCTACATTAGTTCATACTAACCAGCATTAACATCCTCTTCCCTCCACTCCCTATTGTTTGACCTATATACATATCCGGACGATCACTATAAATCGCGCTTCTCTTATCAAATAAGTCTTTAACTATTTGATCTTGATTGATGATGATCATGACTTGCGTCCCTAGCATCACAGAGTAAATAGGGCCGTACTCCTTTGCCCAAGCGGTGAATTGGACATGTTGATCTGTAGATGGGATCTATTACCAAGTCAGTAGATGTAGTGACCGGCTCATATCAATAACATTCACCTGAAGAGCATTGCCCAATATGGGGATGGTAGGTGGTCCAGGAGGCAAGCCCTTTGGTCTACGGCCGACCTTGGAGAGGCGATAGATTGCCCAAAGAAGAAATAACGAAGGCAGAACTATAAGGGTTGAGATCATATTGAAGATGCAATATGAAGTGCAATAAATTAAAAGATTGAAAGTACCATGATGCGTTTAAGTATTCTCGTATGCGGCTCTAGCGAGGGGGTCGCCCAGTAACGTTTAGACCATTTCGTTGTGGGTAAGTAATGACGTTGTAGCGTACGGTTGGTCCTCACATGTAACTTCATCATTGATCACTCCCCTGCACGATGCATGTCAGCTAATATATCAGGGTAGTGAAAGCATAAACCCCGCACGCACACATTCGCAGCAAAACTCTGAAAGCAGGTAACTTTCCAACAGTAACATAGATAATGCAAATTCAATTGGCCAGTGAAAACTGTGAGCGTAGTGGAAGTGGCTGCCGTGACCTTGGAAATTTCAAACCCGTTTGAGACTCTATGTTATTGTCATTTACTTGCTGACGTATAGCTGAGGAATGATAAGGTTGGTCATGAGGAAATGGATGTACACCAACATTCCACTGCATACGAGGCGTAACTCTTGTGAAATCGCTTTTCGTTTAGAAACTTGAGCTCTCATCTCTGGACATGTATCAGCGTTAGAGCTTTGAAGCATCCTCGCTCTCGTATCGGTACAAAGAGCGAATAATTTACTTGATAGAGATTAGTTGACGTTCCACTACTCGGATATCGCATTAATCTGTGCATGCTAAGTCGTCGGCATATAGGGCGAGTCGGTTCTTCCACGAATCTAGAATATGCCCTATGCATTGTTGGGTAGACTTCCCTGAAATCGGTGACATGGCTAAGCCTTAGTCGTATTATGTAACATAATGTCCATTTACCAAACAAGTCTTTGGTACGATAAGGCTGGGATTCGTATGGGAGACCCATTTGATCCCTAGCTTGGCATTCGTCCTTCGTACGGAGGACCGATTAAGTGCTGGTCTGATTGATGCGGAGGGGTGGGGTCAGATCCTTGTATCGCCTAGGAATGCATGAAGCTGAATCTGGATACACTTGTGCTACTGCATCGCTCTTCGTATTTCAAGCCTTTTGCTTCAAAGATTATCCCACGAGGCATGCGTGCTTAGACTGTGGCGTAGCTAGAAATCAACTCAATTTTCTCACAATCGTCGAATGATTGGGCAGGTCTTGCTCAGTAACCCTGCAAACTTCCTCGAATATCGTTTCGGAGCTCGCATAAGAAGATCAGTTATCAAGGCATGGGATCTGATATTTGAGATACGACTGGTGGACGAAGCAAGAGTTCACTTCGCTTTGTTCGACCGAAAGTAGAATGCAAAGAATGCCGATTCCTGCAAAATGAGGATTAGGGTTAGGAAAACCGCATATGCAGAGACAGAGTTGAATACGGCCTTTTTCACCCTAGAATTAGTCTTGACCCGTAGAAGGAGCGACAATTGGATTGAAGCCTACCTGGGTGGGGATATGCACCAGAAAAGAAATACACATAGTAACACATGACCGGACGAGGACCAAAGAAACTAAACGTTTATCGCTCTTCATCATTGCAAATCGTAAATACCTTCCCCTCTCATCCAAACCGTCTAAAAATGGTATCCCTCTGATTAACATCCGGAATCTCAGGCCCAGGCAAAATCTCCCTAAGCAAATCATTAATATCCATCCCACGATCCTGACATTCCTTCCACTGTCTCGGATATCCCAAACTACACTCCTCAAACCTCGTTTCATCTCTCCAATCCGTTCTTCGGATATGTAAATGCCCGCTCACCACCACCTTTGCATTAAACCGTTTATGCCAGTCCTCTGTTTTCTTTGTTCCGCACCAGATGGAGAACCGGGGGATTAACCAGAGTTTGACTAGATCTTCTCTTAGGGGCCAATGTCCCACTATGATCAGCTTTGTGGTCGGATATTGCGAAACGGCTTCCTGGAGCTTCTCCTCTGTTTTCGCGACAAGAGTTTCGCACCATTCAACCCGCGAGGCGTACGGGTCCGGATGTAATATGTACTCATCCGTGGCCTCAATCCCCTTCTCCTTGGCCCACGAAACTGCATCCTCAAGCTTCACATCCTCCGGCCTAAAGCTATAATCATACAGCGTGAAGATCGGAGCAATGAGACAAGGCCCCCCCTCGCCCTCCCACAAAAAGTATGGATCCTCTGGAGTCAGCACCCCAAATTCCCTCGCGACCTCCACACATTCCAGGTACTTCTTTTCCCCTCGCAGCCCCGTCTCCTTCTGTGTAGGTAACGTGTATAACTCATGATTCCCCGGCGCCCAAAACACCTTCCGAAAACAGGCTGTGGCGGCGGTGAAGGCTATGCGCAGGTGTTCGGTTGATTCGCCTAGGTCGCCGCAGAGGATTAGGCCGTCGTTAGGTTTGGGTTCGAGGGCTTCGAGGGCTTCGCGGTTCGCTTTGTAGGAGAGGTGGAGATCGGCTATGGCGTAGAGATGGCCGGGGGGGTCACGGGGGTTTTGAGACGCCATTCTCTCTACTGTGCGTGTTTTTGTAGAGGCGACAATTGTTTGGTGAAATATTAGGTGGTTCGGACATGGTGGGCTGGTTGTGGTACTGCAGGACTGTAATCTTGATCCATGTTCTCGGAGTTGATGACGCCCGGGCTTGGCGGCGGGATGGCGTTTTGCGGTTGTTCCCTGCCTTTTAACACCTCCCCCAAACGTATTTCATGTGGAATGGGCATCTGAGGGTGGCTATCGACGTAACCAGTGCCTTCATATTTTTTGTTATAGAATTTTGTGTGTGAGCAATGATGGAAATTCTTAACGGTAAGCCGTGATCCAAAGAGCGGACATGCAAGGAGGATGAATTTGAGTAGAGAGGTCGTAGAGCTGTTGTTATCATTGGTTTTCTCTGATCCCTGCGGTTGATGTTATATCTCTCATGGAATCCCAAATCTCTTCTTATTCTTCTTCTTCTTCTTCTTCTTCTTCTT
>AJFL01002136.1:0-11839 GCA_000467735.1 Rhytidhysteron rufulum CBS 306.38
CTACTGCCAGTAAATCTAGGGAACAAATTTTGTGGGGGGGGTGGGGGGAAACATGCAGCCCTACCTACTCGGGAGGGTGTGCTTCTGTATAAAATCATTGCGTAAGGGGCGTTAATAACCGTGTTCACTCAATTAGAGCATTGTCCACCATCTACCAAGGTCCATTTATCAGCGCACCATGCTTAGATTTTGACTCGTCCACAATGGTTGCAAATATTCATGAGTTGCCTTCTACCGCTAAATTTCTTTTCCCACATCCTATCTACCGATTATCCTATACATTATACCTTACTAAGATCATTTTCACCTGCCTAGCATTCACCTATCTATACCATATCGATCCATTATACCTTAGTAAGATTATTTCTACTTGCCTAGCATTTACTTATCTATCCCATATTGATCCATTTCTAGCTACAAACTAGCTGCCGCATGGCGGAGGGCATAACATCTGAACAGAAAGCGGAAGCTGCCCGCCAAAAGAATCGGGTGGCAGCAGCTAAATGCCGCGAAAATCAGAAGCGAAAACAAGAGATTTTGAAGGAAAGATACCGGTCTGAGATACGTCTGAACCAGCGACTGGGCACTTCTATTATTGCATTAGAAGAAGAACGGAGAAATTTGGTGCTAGAGCTTGAGGAGTTAGCAGAGTGTACTAAGAACGCAAGGCTAAAGGGGATTTTGGAAAACCTGGTTCATTACCATGTTCACGTCTTTAATCGGCCTTGAATATACCATATAAGCATGACGTTGGGAATGCACGCGCTTGACTTGAAAGGTTAGTGTGTGAAATGAGGTTGATTAGTGCGAGGACTAACACGCATTAGGCTATTGTCGTGGGGTAGAAAAGTTCGAAGTTGATGATGATGGAACACCGACGATGGGCAGCACATTTTCTGCATTTTTCGTGGGGCAGTAGTTGGATAGATGGGTAGAAGCGAATTGAATTGAATTCTGAGTGTCTTGTAAGGGCGTGCGGAGCGAGATTTGCATCGTCTGCATGAACAATCGTATATACTTTTGATTGATGCTGCTAGTGTTACCCAACCGAATAGCCTCAAACTTAAGCCTTCATTGTCTTTCTTTTCTGGCTTCTTCTCATGTCCTTTTCCCTCTCCTTTTCAAGGTACTTCCTTTGCTCTTCCGCGCTCATATTCTTTAAGAGCGCATCTCGCTTCTCCTTCTTCGCCTTGTCCCCTTGTAACTTCCTTTCCTCGGCCTTCTCCTCCTCATCAAGGCGTCTTATGCGCTGGATCTGTTCCTCACGAGTCTGACGAATGCGGCGTAGGGCCTCGGGACGGAATTTGGCGTTGGAAACAAGGAAGTCTGGCAATCGGAGAAAGTATTGAAAGATTGAAACGGTAGCGGCATAGTCAGATGTGGATGAAGGGAGCTTGACAGAAAGGGAAATGCGCTTCTTGGGAACGGTCTCATCAAGTCTATGTGAAATTGTTAGGGAAAGAATCATATATGACGTCTTGGGGCTCGGTGGCATACTTCTTGGGCTGGTCCATAGGCTGATCCGTCACGATGAGAGCTTCCAAAGCCTCGCCGGCTTCAGTGACAGCTTTGACAAGCTCTGGTGTGAGGAGGGTCTCAGTAACCTCTGCACTTTCACTCATCACTGTAGTCCATACAGGGAGTTTGGGGTGGTCCTTGGTGGTAGTGAGTGAAAGATCATATCGATCATCCCTTAGTCTTTTCATCAGGTCCTTGTGCACAATGGCAAAGACGAATCCGTCGAAGCTCGAGTTGGAGACTTTGGTGCCTTCCTGGGTGAATTTGGGAACCAATTGAGATTCACGGCCGTCAAAAACATAAGAGGTTGCTTCCAAGCGTTCCTGGGGCGCAGGGAGAGACTCAAAGAAAAGGCCAAGGCCTGCCTCTCCGAATCGCAAAAGAGGGTTGTACCTTTTTGCCAAAGTCAACTTGAAGTCGACAAAAGCAACGTTCTGTCGGCCAGTAGCGTAGGAGGCGAATTCGTTCGAGGACTTCTCTTTCAGCAATGACTGGGGATCGATGTCGTCTTGCTGGTCTGCGACGTCGACGGTGGGAGGCTTAGGTCTGAAGTATCCTACCTGGGCAAATTCCTGGCGCAGGATGGGAGCATGGGTCTTTGCCCAGGCATTGGCCTTGCGTCTGTTGGCGCGGGTACCCCAGAGGTGGAGAAAGACGACGACAAGGATGAAAGGGAGGATGTACATCTCTTGTCGGAAGTCATTGAGGCTGGTGCGCTCCCAGACCCGGTACCATTTGGTGTAGGGCACGGCAGCGCCAGTCGAGCCAGACGGGGGAGGGGACGAAGCCGAGGGAAAGGGAGAGGGAGAGATGGAAGCGGGCTCTGGAGGAGGTGCCCCGGCGAAGTCGGCGAAGTCTTCAATTGCAAAAAGTCAGTGATGGCCAGAGGGCGGGATGTTTGGATGTTGGGCATACCCGCATCGTCACCCGCAGGACGCGGCGCAGCTGGCTTGGAGGCGCCGAAGAGACCGTTGATGAAGTCGCCCATGTTTGGTACTAGTACTGAAGCTGGTGCTGGTGCTGCTACCGGCACGAAAGAAAGAAAAGGAGGATGTTGGCTGGCGAGCGACAAAGATAGCTAAATGTGCGGGCGAGGGCGAGGGCAACGAGTGAGTGGCCTGGCACGTGCCTGGTGCTCGGTTCGGCTGAACAAATGACGCTACAAATCTTGGCACGCCGACGCCGCTCAAGACTCCGAACCAACCCAACTTGCCTTGTCGCCTTGTCGCCTTGTCGCCCTGTCGCCTTGTCACCTTGTCACCTTGTCAGCGAAGACATCAGTATAACCCCGAGTGCCAGACCCTGCTCCCCTCGTCCGCCTTCGGTGACCTCTCACCTTGACCACCATCAACCTCCAACAACTACCTAGCTGTCTTCATAACGCTCGGCATTTTTATCTAGTGAATTGCCATTGCTCAAATCTACCCTCACATATTTCGGCGGCGCTCTCTTGTTACCAAAATGCCCGCAGTACCAAAACCACCACCAACCCGCCGTGTCCTCCTGCTACTTCCCCCGGCGCCCACCACACCCAAGTTTTGCAACTTAAACATTGAATATTCTACACCTCTGACTACAGTACTAAAAGAGCTCTCAATGCCCCAACAGGAATCATCCCAGCATACCGTCACCCTTGACATCCTTCTCCCCTGCGACCACTTGTACCAGCTAAGGGAACATCAGGCACCGAGAAAGTCTGGCTATCCAGTCACCCAAGATCTAGTATCTGGTTTATACAAACTCGTCTGTGTCCTCGCCGCGAAGAACTCGATCGATACAGAAAACTCCAAAGGTATAAATGTTCGCATTCTCTTGCTAGCGTATCCCGAGACCGGCCAACTAGACCAAAAGACCCATTCAGCATCCAAGGAAGAACCGTACGGTCCTGTTATTAAACTGTCTTGCCTTGCATCTTCTCCGAGGACATGGGATCTTATCTATTCCGTTGAAAGTGAGGCAGGTGAGCAGCTACTCAATAACTTCCTCTCCTTCCGAACGTCTGAGGCACGCATCTCTCGGATCCGCGATAGCGTCAACAAAGCCGCACGTCATGAGTCCGTGATAACGATCCCTTCAGGTGGGGAAAGAGAACACTTTTCCGTAGCCGTTGGAGGCACCTTTGACCATCTCCACATCGGCCATAAACTCTTATTGACCATGACTGCTTATGCTCTCGACCTTCATGTAAAGGCAGACCAAGGTGTTCAGAAGTGTCTCACCATCGGCATAACAGGGGATGAGTTACTTAAGAAGAAAAAGTTTGCCGAGTTCCTAGAGAGTTGGGATATAAGACAAGGAGCTGTCCATGAGTTTCTCTCCTCCGTCCTTTACTTCGGCCAGCAAGATGTCCATACGGAAGAAAAGCGAGACCTAGGCCCTAATGGCCACGCCGTACACGTGACGTACCCATCCGGTTTAATCATCAAGTACGTGGAAATCTGGGATCCGTTCGGGCCTACAATTACCGATGAATCAATCTCAGCCCTGGTAATTTCGAAGGAGACAAGAAGTGGCGGTAAAGCTGTTAATGATAAGAGGAGGGAAAAGGGCTGGGCGCCTTTAGATGTCTTTGAAGTGGATGTCTTGGATGCGGAAGAAGAAAGTACAGAAGTAGACGAGGTGTTTCAGAATAAGTTGAGCAGCACTGAGATTCGGAAACGGTATAGCGAAAGAGAAAAGACATAAGAGTTAGATTATGCTATATGGGTTTGTACTGAATATATTGCGGTAGGAATCCCTTTTTTTTTTAGCTTTTTTAATGCTGTTATATACCCTAAGGAGAATATGCATGCATCTTTTAGTTATTTTGGTTCAGACTCTTTTGCATGTTAAAGGGAATATATCTTGTTAGCATATAGGAGAGTATGCACATAAAAAAAGCTATCAATATCTGCATACATAACGCTGCTAACGAAATCCTAAGAATCCGTTAAATGATGCAATTTTCGTTGTTCCTAGCCCCGGTACGTGACCCTACCAGAAGGGGGCGAACCTTGGATGCATTTGCACCTGCACTACCGGCACCGGCATCCACTTACCTGTATAGAAAACGATAATACTTCATTCTTCGGTATAATGATAACTCTTAAAAAACCTGTGAAGTCATATCCAGATAAGATAGGTTATAAAATCTTTTCCCGTTAATGGCGTACCAGGGTTCATTAATCAGAGCACCATGCTTAGACTTCGACTCTCATCTATATAAATCACCTTTTCCCCTTTCCTGAGCTCTCTACCCAATTACCCTATACCAACCCTTGGTAAGATTACTACTTCTACTTGCTTGCCTAGCATTTCGCTCATCTATTGGGCCCATATTAATCCATTCCTAGTTCCCTATCCGGGTCCACATACAACAACAACAACAACAACAACAACGACAACAACAACAACAACGACAACAACAACAACTATTAAGACCACCCGTCTGGTATAGAGGAGATCATGACGCCTGAAGAGCAAGAGGAACTAGCTCGCCAAAAGAATCGGAACGCAGCGGCTAAGTGCCGCCATCTCAAGAAGGAAAATGACCGGATCTTAGATTTGTACCAGCGTGAAGGACACTTTACAAACCAGGGATTAATCGCCCAGATTAATATGCTTAGAGAACAATTGGAAGGTTTGATACAAGATCTTAAGCAGTTGGCACAGTATACCAACAACACGCAGATAGAAAGGATTGTGAATGATCTGGTCAATTACTATGAAAGGGATAGTATGGAAATTGAGGAGAATTAGTGCGAGAATCAACGCGCATTAGGGTTGCTAACAAGTAGCGGCAACTTTTGGACCGATTGGATGTCCTATATGGATGGAAGATAAAACACCAAAGGAAGAATAAAAAGGGGATCACCGGAAGTTTTGGGTTGGGGGTAGGAGGTGAGGACGGTTGAGGAGGCAGACGGGATTCGAGCGAAGCGAGGCTGGGGGTTTGGTAGGGGGGCAAGGCTTGCCAGTCTGTACCTCTCTTTTTCTTCGTGTAGGCGTACCTTAGGTCGCCCTCATCGGTCGCGCTGGGGGCTTCGCCCCTTCGGGTCATAATGTGCGGAGAATTCAGGGGAACGTCGGGAGGAAAAGCTCAAGTATCTGCATACTAAAGAAATAAAATTCTAGATCTCCCGCTTTAAATCTTATAATATTTTAACTTGTCTATAAACCCTGATATCTCGCTGCAAAATAATGTAATATAACCTAACTGATATAATTAAACCGGCGTAATTACACCGGCCGAAGTGTATAAAGTAATTGGGTAAATAGTGTACTCCGTACCTAGGGGTTTCCATTACGTAGAGCTCATTTGTACTCATAACTATTCATACTAGAGGAGCTGCGCTCCTACTTTCAAAAGTCTACCTAGGTATCGAGATTGCAACCTTGTCGCCCTTCTAAGAGACCATTCATCATAGCTGGACATCATTGTTTAATAGTCGAACTTCCTCGCCAGGCTTGAACGCAGGAAGTCCAATGTATGGGCAACCGTCACATCTGAATGCATCCCCCAACGCGCAATTACCACAGCTTCCCACCTTTCCTTGTACAGTGAAGTCGACCTCAGCCAAGTCATCTGCGCCGAACTTCATTGTATTCAGCGCCTTGTCTGCATTCGCCCTCTTGGCTGCATCTTCGGCTTCCAACTGTTCTTTCATACCACAGGTACAATCTTTGCAAGCTCGGCGTCGCTTTCCAGCTTTGGGTCTGCATTCTGGGGGCTGAATGATCGGTCGCGCCATATCCTCCTCAGTAATCAAATCGTCCTCGTCAATAAGGTCGTCATCTTCGCCTGTGACAACAGGGTCGTCTAGATCGTCACTGAAATCGACAAAGCCCACGCCGATTGGCTTCACTGGCTCTGCGGTAGGTTCCTTTCGCTTCCCATTCAAGGGGACAATACCGTTGCCATTCATCGCCCCGTTTGCTCCGTTTGTGGTCCCGTTGGTCTTCCTGCCTAACTTCAAGGAAATCGGCTGGCTCTCAGTATAATCTGGCTTCAGCATGCCCCCGGTGCTCTGAGCGACAAGTCCTGCAAGAATTGCCTCGGTCTTTTCTGCACTCTCGATAGCCCCGAATAGTCCATCCTGACTCCGTAGAATGCCGCCGGCCTTCAGAGAGTCGACTATTTTGGATATTACCTCCCTACCGAGCAGCGTGTAAGTTTCTCGTAGTGTGCCGTCGGCGTTGGTTAGGAGCAAGACGATATCATAAGTCGAGGCTGGTAACTGCACGAGGCCGGCAGCAAGACGGTCGAGCATTTGAAGGTCGGAGGTTTCGCGGTGGTGCATCTCGTAGACGTTGGTCAGCACTTCGGGGTGGGCCGAGATAGAGGGAGGCGCGAGGAGGAGGGTTCGCAGCGTCATGGTGGGATAGCGGGGTGGATTTTGTTTCTAGGTTCAGCGGGTATTGGAAATGGTTAGAAATGGGAGAGGTAGGATAGGTTAATAAGCGAGTATATATAGGTATGTAGGGGTAGGAGGAAGCAGACGGTGACGGTTACAATTAGTGATGTGCCCAAAGAACTTTTTCCTGATGCCCCTCGGAGAAACCTTGGGATTTGCTTAACAATGCAGCAGTCAGCAGTTCTAGATGAATATTCGCGTTCGACTTTTACGACAATATTGGTTTGCCGTAGTTTCGGCGGCGGGTGATCCGTGCACAGAAAATGTTCCCGCGCCATCGCATCGCACCTCTACCTCTACCTCTACCTCCACCTCCACCTCTAACAACCCGCTACCATGCCATCTACACACAACGTCGAGAAACCTTGGGATACGGATGATATAGATAAATGGAAGGTAAGCGCCAAGTTGTCCCGTCTTTATGGATTTACGTTCAGTAATTCGGCTGCATAGAGTCAAAAGTCACTAATATCTAACGTTTCTTTTAGATCGAAGAATTCAAGCCCGAAGATAACGTAGGAGGTACCTTACTTGAGGAATCTTCATTTGCGACCCTTTTCCCGAAATACCGCGAGACGTACCTTAGACAAAGCTGGCCCTTCATCACCAAGGCCTTAGAAAAACATGGAATTGCATGTACTTTAGATCTGGTGGAGGGAAGCATGACAGTCAAGACCACAAGGAAGAGTAAGCACGCATCAAATCAAGCACAAGAACAACCACAAGCAGGATAGAAGCTAAATAGCGAGCAGCCTACGATCCTGCAGCAATTCTGAAAGCCCGAGATCTCATAAAGCTCCTCGCTCGGTCGGTACCTGCCCCTCAGGCTATCAAAATTCTAGAAGATGATGTGGCCTGCGACGTGGTAAAAATTCGAGGCCTGGTGCGGAATAAGGAGCGCTTCGTGAAGCGGAGGCAGCGTATTCTAGGGCCGAACGGCTCAACTCTTAAAGCGCTTGAGCTACTTACAGGCACATATATCCTCGTACAAGGCAATACGGTTTCTGTGATGGGTCCTTTTAAAGGTCTTAAAACTGTTCGCAGGATTATCGAGGAAACGATGGCAAAGTAAGTATGATATCTATATGGGATTAGTACTCGATTTCTAATTATCTGTTCTAGCGTACATCCAATTTATGCTATTAAAGGTAAACTAAAATTTGATACATAAAGATAGAACAAGCCTAACTGATAACTAGAGCTGATGATTAAACGCGAGCTGGAAAAGGATCCTGAGTTAGTTAATGAATCTTGGGATCGCTTTCTACCGAATTTTAAGAAGAGGAACCTAAGCAAGAGGAGAGTACCATTTAAGGTCACAGACAAGAGCAAAAAGCCATACACTCCATTCCCACCACCACAGGAGAAGAGCAAGGTCGACCTTCAGATCGAAACCGGCGAGTACTTCTTGGGCAAGCAGGCTAAGGAGCGCAAAGCTAAGGTGGAACGGGAGGAGAAGATGAGGGAGAAGCAAGAGAAGCGCAGACTGGAGAAGGCAAGCGAATTCGTTCCGCCGGAGGAAGATGGCGCGGTTAAAGAAAAGAAGCGAAAGCGGAAAGACGGAGAGGAGAAGGAGAAGAAGAAAAAGAAGAGGAAATCGGAAAAGAGTAAGGAAGATGATTGATATCCACCGCGATGATGTTGAACCTAGGTCAGCTGGTAGTAACACATAAGGGTTGATTATCTCAAAATTAGCATTCAGGGAGCATTACTTGTCGTATACCAAATGAGCTTTGTAGGATATCTAGAGGTGTTTAGTTATTTCAGTCGGGCAATAGAATTGAAGGCTTTGTTCTACCTAGGCTGTAGTATTAAGGTTTAGTCCCGCTTATCTACTTCCTGTAGCTGTAAGCCCACATGTTTTGTCGACAAAGAGCTAGCATTCCCCTTTCCATTGTATTAATGCATACCTTGTAGGGATTCAATGGCTCAAATAAACCAAATGCTTAACACTATGACTGGGCTGCTACGACCGATAGCCTCGGAAACAAAATCATTCCGTTAATTATTATATCGCTTGCAAGATATCCCTCCATATAATTTTAAAGAAGAAGAAAAAACCTCCGTGAAGATAGTATTTTTTTCGAAGTTTATTAGAGATGATTCTAAAACATTTTCTAGCGAGTGGATTTTCGGCCTCAATAATCTGCTCTCTCGCAGACACTTCCACCCGTTATACAAGAGTATCTACCTACCTATCATGACGCCTGTCGAAGATCTATCTATCTAATTGAATCCAACGACTTAATTAACAAGCCTTTCGGAATCTGATCGACACTGTCCATCCAGATCGACCTGGAAAGCACCATGGATATGGGTGGTGGGCTATATTATAACATGTCGTCTCAGCCGTTAACTGATAATGCTTTCTCTCACGGCCTTGATTATTGGTAATAATCCAACTCTAATTAATACTGAAGATACTTGAAAAATACTAATAGAAACGACAAGCATAAGCCAATCAGAAAGGGGGAGGGGCAGCAAGAGATCTTGACCGGAGACTTCCAATTAAGTGAAGTAGACGAGTTCGAGGAGGTCGACTTGGATGGACATTCCGACGGAATGCGTTTCACTGAACGAAAAGTCATTGTGCGGTAGCGGAGGTGGGTCATAGTGCCCGCACAGCTGATGGAACTGAGTTACAGCTCCAAGGACAACACCATCATCACACACCTAGAGATCTTTCATGGCGGTCGTATACGTGGTACGCACTTGAAATTGTCGCTTCGTGAGGATACCATTACTGGTGAAATCAATCTTGTTGGCTTCGAGGATACTATGATGTCGGGATTATCTCGTGTCAGGTGGTCGAAGAGGCTTGTTTCCTCGTAAACATGTTCACCTTACGAATCCACTTCCGTGGCCTACAATCGTTATAGTAAAACTATTGTTGTCGAATTACGTTTATGAACGTTGCATCGAACGTAGAGACATATGTATTCTCTAGATAGCTTTTATATCCTAAGTGAGAAGTCATCAAAAACAAAAAATGAAAGGGTATCATATATTCAAATCCAAGTCCAAATCCATCCTCCCAATCCCAACCAAACCAAACCACCTACAAACTCGCCTTCCCCCTCGACTCAAACGGCAGTGCCAAAACCGCCAATCCAGCCGCAATAAAAAGCGCCCCAGAAACATAAACCGGCGCGGCGGTCTCCAAATCCGCGAACATGGCAATCACCGGCGCCATGATCCCAAAAACCCGATTCGCAGACGCCGTAATCGCATTCCCAGTGCCTCTATCCTTGGTAGGAAAGATCTCGGGCGTGTACGCGTATAGAACAGCATACATGATATTCGCCATGAAATTATAAGCGCAGTTCCATCCGAGCAAGGCATTGGAAGAGAGCGCGGTTGTGGAGCACAGGAGGAACGTGCCGGTTAAGGCTGTGGAGAGGGATAATGCGCCTTTTCGGCCGATGTAAGGGAGTTCGACTAGGAGGCCTCCGAGGAGACAACCGGGGATCCCTAGGACGGCGATGATGAGGCTATTGCGGTATGTTGTGTAAGTCGAGCTATCGCCGAAGTCTGCGCCACGGGTGGCTTGGATGTAGGGGAGGAAGGCGTTGTAGAGGGGAAAGGCTAGGCCGATTAAAGCCCATGTGATTGTGATTAGAGTCGTTGAGAAGGCGAGACGTTTCGTAGCGAACAATGCCTTGATATGATTCAGATTCACAGCCTCGAGTTTCCGCTTTATTGCTACGGTGGCGGTGGATTGTGCGTGCTGAGGCTGCTGGATATCGGGATCTGTTGAGGTGTTGTTGAAGATTTCTAGGTCCTCTAGGGTCAAGGAACTTGATTTCCCATTTCTACGCGCGACTTCGTGGACGATTTGGACGGCGTGGGTGTCGTGGCCTTTGCCCATTAGGTATTTAGGACTTTCGAAGATGTCGAAACAGACGAAGCGGAGAAAGAACATTAGCATTGCTATGGCACCCATGGCTATCAAGAAGTACCTCCAACCCATATTCTCCCCCTTGGTACACTCGGTATCAGTTTCCTGGCAGGTGAGATTGCCCAATAAAGGCCAGGCCACCAGATTGGCGAGGACTTGAGCTAGGGCCCAATCGATAGATAGGATGGTCAAGAGATATTGATGATGGGCCGGGAGGAATTCCAAAAAGATGGCGGAATCGACAGGGAGATTCCCTCCAACACCTATAGACCAGAAACAATCGAAGATGGCGACAGCGGCAAAATTAGGTGAGCCAGCGGCCACAAGTCCAAAGACGGCGGTAATGCCAATAGTAAGGTTGAAAGCCCATCGTCGACCAAAAACATCACATCCAAACCCCCAGAAAATGGCCCCGACGAGTAAGCCGATGTTCTGGGCCAAGGTCAGGTATGGTGCTCGCGTGACATTGAATTCGTGCCGGACGGGGGGCAGGATCAGTGACGTTACGATGGGCCAGAGGTTGTCGCTTGCCCAGCCGAAGCCGATGACGATGAAGAGTTGCCATTGGTATTTTCCCATGCCGATTTCTTGCATTGCTTGGTTTAGGACGCGGGCTTTGGATGCGTAGATGGGGTCCAGGCTTCCTTCCTCTAGCACCGCCGTTGGGGCTACTGAGAGGAGCGTGGTCGGGTGGTCTTCATTTCTTGCTGTGTCTTTGCCGTTCGAGACGACGGTTTTGGGGTCTGGCTCTGTCATGTTAGCCAGGAATGGCGATGATGGATGGCGATGATGGATGGCGATGATTGATGGTGATGGATGGCGATGATGGATGGTGATAACGGATGGTGATGATTGATCCCATCCCAGAGCATGGCATGGCTAATGGATGGCACCGCATGGCATGTGGCCGCAGTCGAGCAGGGCAACGCCGTGCGCAAGCGTCAAGCGGATTAGGCAGTGGGCGTTGCTGCTCCTATCTGGGGGTTGTACTGGAGGGGCACTGGAGGGGCACTGGGGGGGGCACTGGAGG
>AJFL01002138.1:0-11364 GCA_000467735.1 Rhytidhysteron rufulum CBS 306.38
GGGTGATGAGGCAATGTAGCCTTGAAAGTTAGGATGAGGTTGAGGAGGAGGGAGCACGGCCGGCGAGCTGGGGGCGAGGCAAAATGCCCAGCGCGAATCGTGCCAATGGTGATTAGCGCGCTAGGGGCCCAGCCACACTGTGCGCTTTACTGAGGGCGAGAGTAGTCGCGAGAGTAGTGAGCAGTAGGTAAGTGTTGGTGCAGCCCTGAGCTGAGATGCGTGCGCACTTTTTAAACAATGGTGGAGAGATGAATGTGTTTCTGCATCGCTCCATCAGGCGACGTTCGTATGTTTAGCCTGCCCGTCCTCCCCGCAAGAGTAATGCTCTCACAGCCAAAGAAGCCTCTGCCGGACATGGCAAACAAAACACAACACAGCCGAGGCAGCAGCCTCGCCTACAACGCCCGCTGCTACCCTGCGATCGTCCTTGCTCGGCGTACAATCGCTGCATACAAGAGGGTGGTTATTATAAGTTTCTTAGGGAGTGTTTTTGCGGTGGATTTATAGATAAAGAGGCTATTAAGAAGTTTTAAAATAATTCTACTAATGTAGAGGAAAAGGTTTTGAATTACGGCGAATGATATCTCCCCCTTTTTTTTTCCTCTTCGAACAAGGTAAGTGGTCCTGTTGAACTCTTTCAATGTTTGCCTATTTACCTAGGTAACGCAAGCGCGGCGTTTGAGGTTAGCGTTTACGTTTTGATATCTTGAAGTTTTGTTATTGTTCATTGCTGCTATTCAGCTAAAATGATTGCCTGTTATTTCCATTTAGGAATTCCCATGAAAGATCTCCCGGTTCCGGTAGTCGTTAAAGCATCCAGTACCCAAACACCATGCCCATATATCCAACAGTCTTTCACCTCAGTGAAAGAATCGACTTGTCCTCGATAGTCTCCCCTCAATCAGAATCATAGAACCGACGTCTCCTGCGTATGCATCTTCAAAAGCCTCTGCCGATGTTCATCGCGTCCACACCACGAAGCATACCAAGTCGGCTGCCCATGCTTAACCCGACACTTATGATCCCACCTCCCTTCAACACTCTTACAATGTTTCCAGTAATCCTCATCGGTATCCCTCTTGGGTTTACTATGATCCATGCAATCAAGACACAAGCCGTCGAAATAGCTCTCGGTGATCTCCCACACCCTGCTTATCACACCCACCCAATTGACGCTGCATAGTCCGCATGTGTTGTCCGGGGCTCTTTGATTGAAGCCTTCCATTCGGGATAAGATGTCATGGACGCTGTTCTTGGGGAAGATTTCTTCGAGTGGGTAGATATTGCATTTACACAGCGCTTCGAAATATCGTCCGCATGTATCTGCCCAACAACTGCAGTTGTGGTTCTTTAAGATGCAGACGCGTGACCCGATGTGTTTATGGAGGCAAGATTTCAGGCCACCGCGGGCATGGTTCATTGGACCTGTCATTCTATCATATTAGCATATACTGTATACTTATCTCGATCCCAGACTCAGCAGCAACTCGCCAACGAAATCCGGAGGCATCAAATGCAAATGCCGCCATCTGAACCACTCTGGCCTCTTCTCCTGTATATGCCCCACACCGCGATAAGCAAGCCACTTCGTAACCTCCGCAAACGCCTTCGCATGATCAAAGTAGTAGCAAGGAAGTGCCAATTCCTTAGCCAACCCACACGCCTCCTCTACATCACCCATCTTCTCAAGATCAATATTCTTAGCAAACTACCTCTCAAACCACCCCTCAAACCACCCCCTCAATACCTCAGTCCCAAACCCATATTTATCCCCCACGTTAATCGTATGTCATACCTCGCTCACACTGACCCCCTTCCCATACAACCCTCTTTTCTCGATTTCCTCGCGGGAAAGACCGTGGAGGTGGGCGAGCCAGATGTGCAGGCTTGTGGGGGTGTGTCGGAGGTTAGTGTTATGAGGGGGTTTTGGGGGTCGTGGCGGAGGCTGGCGGCGAAATAGGAGGTTTGCGTTGTTAGGGTTTCTTTGGTGACGAGGAAGCCGATTGCGGGGGAGGTTGGGGAGGGCTGGACGCGGATTGTTAGGTTGTGGGGGGTGGTTATGGTGATTGTTTTGGGTTTTGGTTCGGTCATTGGTGTGATGGTGGTTGTTGGTGGAGTGAGTTGAAAGATGATGTGAGGTGAGGTGGGTAGGTTTGATGGAGGTGAGGAGAGGTGAGGAAGTAGAGTTGATGGGTAGGTTAATGTCAAGCTCTAGGTTTGAAGATAGATCAGGTGAAAGGAGGTTGATAGGAAGGTGATCTTATCTAAAAGTTTTAGAGCTCTGAAGACATGGAGAGGGAAGAGAATAGAAGTGAGATGATAGCTTTCTAACCAATGTATTCAGTTATGTGGATGGTGTTTCACGAATAAAAAACAGGTGGTATGATTCCAAACAGAAGTCAATGATTATTGCAATTAAAGTATAGACACGAAAGCAACTATAGCCCTTCATTGAATCCATCAGGTCAACAAAAGAGCCTAGTTACTCACCATGCTCCTACCAACCCTTTTTTTATGAATATCAGATGCTATTGATGTAACTCTTCCACAATGGATGAGTATGTAATCTAAAACAATCATCAATCCAAATTACCCATGACGCCAGAAAGTTGAAATAAAGAATATCTTATGCCGTCATCATGAGAACCTATGCCTTTGCCTTCTTCGCTTTCTTGGGTTTGGCTGCTTCCTCCGCTGGCTTGGCTTTCCTCTTCTTGTCTTGTGCGGTGGTGTCGTCGGCAGCCTTGGCCTCCTTTTTGGTCTTTTTGGCTGGCTTCTCCTCAACTACAGCTGTGTCTTTCTTCGACTTCTTCTCTTTCACAGGCTTAGCGACTTCGGTAACGACAGTCTCTGTAGCTACAACAGGTTCCGCGGTGCCTTTAGCCTTACCCCTGGTCTTCTTCTCTTTGACTGGTTTGGTAATTTCAACAGTTGTCTGCTCTGTGACAATGGGTTGCTCGGGTTCAGACTTTGCCTTCGCTCCCTTCTTGGTCTTCTTGGTGACCTTCTCCGTTACGGTCAGAGAATTAGGAACGTCGCCGTTAACCTCAGTTTCGGTCAAAAGCTTGGGCTCTTCGGCATCTTTTTCGGCAGCCTCAATGACTTTGACTTTCTTTGGGACTTCCTTAACAGCCTTCAACGTAGGGGCCTCGTACTCATAGCCAAACAATTCCTTTGTGGCCTTGTTCTTGCCCTTACGCCTCTTATCTTCGGTAACAACTCTCTTCTCCCATACCTCCCTCTCGGCACCCTTCTCCAACTCTGCTCGCTCAATTTTGTTGCGTGGCACTGCTTTGTACCTCTTTCCAGCTCCCTTGAACAAGTTGGGATGAACTTGCTCTGGTGGGATGACTGAGACTTTGAGAATATGGTTGAAAAGGAGGTAACCGTTCATCGTGTCTGCGACAATCTTTGCAACACCAGCGGAAGCAAACTCAACAAAAGCCCGATGCTTAGATTGCCCAGTCTTCTTATTGCGGGAGAGACGAAGACGGTTAACGGTACCGAATTGGGTGAAGTATGCCTTCATCTGATGCTCATAGAAACCGTGGGGAATGTGGCTAGTTCGAGTTAGCTATGACCATTGCAAGATGTAACAATGAGTACTGACCTGACATAGATCACGCCTGGCTGTTCCTCATCTTGAGAAGCTTTTTTCAGGTCGCGCTCTTGCGCCTTAGTGAGAGTCACGGGCGCATCCTCAATATTGACACCCTCGCCTTCTTCGGCATCTCCCTCGGATTCATCTCCACTGCTTTCAAAGCCAGCGAGAAGCGCGGCGGTCTGGTCTTCATCATCTTCCTCCTCATCAGCTGGTGGAGGAGAATCCTTCAAGAGCTTTGTCTTTTTCGAAGCCTTCTTCGCAGGTTTTGCGGGCTCGGCCAGAGCAGCCTTCTCTTCCGTAGCAGATTTACTCTTCTTGCCCTTCTTGGTTTCAGTTGGGTTTGCAGGCTCTTCAACAGAGACCTCCTCTACAACAGCCTTTGTCTTCCTTCCCTTCTTGGACTTCTCTTTTTCAACTTCGTCCTTGGGCACTTTCACATCCGGTTCAGCCTCAACAACAACCTTGGTCTTCTTGGTCTTCTTTGGCTTGTCGTTCACAGTCTCTTCGGTCGCAACCTCGACAGCAGCAGCAGGTTGAGCTACACGCTTTCGCAAGACACGCTTGGAGGATTCAAGGGCATCGACAGGCTCAACGGCTGACTTGAGGGCCTTCGAGGGCTTCTTGGAGACGGCAGCTTCATCCGTCTTTTTTTGCTTTTTGGGCTTAGGTTCGGCCTCAACCGCGCCTGGAATTAATTGATTAGCTTGATGATAGTATGGCGAAAGTAAGTCCTATTACCTTTGCGCTTCTTGGTTTTCAATTCGTCGGGAGCCATTGTTGTCGCAACTGCTTGTCGTGTGTTGGATGTGGCAGTGGGCTGTTGGAGAAAAAGTTTAGAGCTTGGACTTTCGCAGCACGCTAGCCGAAGGCCCTGACCGACGTTCTGCCGCCTACTTCTATGACCGTGCCATCAACCAAACAATCACAATAGCATTCACCTTTACTATCTTGACGGATTTCTCGTACTTGAGAGCTGATGATCTTTGAGTATATATCACCTCCGCAAAAGAGTTCGGGTGTGTGGACTTGAGGAAGAAGGATTATTCGAAAGCTCTTCCATCAATAGCTACCAGCTGGGATTCTTCCCTACACTAAACAACTCTGCCGGACGACGAACCTGAACGACCACCAAATCCCGCTATGGCAACTGTAGGCGTGGATCTCACCGATCAAGAAGTATGGGACGATGGATTTCTAGTTGATTCATGGAATCAAGCGCTCGTGGAATATCAGGTTAGAAACAACATCCTCCGCTATATCTCTATACTCCATTTGGACAAGCTAACCTATAGAGAAGAAATACCATGCAATTGCAGTAAGCGGACAGAAGTTGGAAGATGCTCTCACAGCAGAAGAATACAGGGAGTTGAAAAGGTAAAGTTATCTTGACCGATATTCAAAAATCACATGCTCATAAATATAGGGACTGGGGCGATGTCCTTGGAGCTCGAGATGACCAGATCAAGGCTGAACAAACAAAAAGGAACGAGACGGGACATCCACAAAACCAAACCGCCGCGGAAACTCAAGATTCTGAAGCCAGTGCTGTCGACATGGATATCTCAGACGAAGATAACGGCCCCTACTTAAATGACGACTCAGCTGTCAAGGTTGAGGTTCGGATTGAGGTATGATTTGAGATACCCGATAGCTTTGACCATGGACCTGGCTGATCCCGATAGGAACCAACCGCTTCCGGCCATGAAGAAACAGGAGGAGCAACAGAAAGCTCAGCCCAACCGCATAATGTGGCTCAGACCGGCCCACTGCCACAGGCCTTGCTTGGATCAAGTAAGTCAAACGGACCTATCACTATCCGATGAAGACAAGAACGCCGAGACTAATTCCTTTGCAGTCAAAGATGAGAACTTGAAGAATGCAATGATGTCCTGGTACTATGCCGGATACTATATGGGTCTGTACGAAGGGCAACAGAAGGCTGTTGAGGCCTCAACATCGAAGAAATCATGAAGAACTTAGGTAACTGAAATTCCCAAGATGTATAATATTGCAAAGTCCGGTGGCAGCCAAGAGGTAAATTGATCTCCATCATTTCGAAAATCTGGGGCAAGCGTTGATCAAACTTCAAGGCACCTCCCTCCCGTATTCCGTTCTGGGCCTCGTCAGCTCAAAGGCTAACTCGCTTATGATGCCGGATTAGAGAGAGTGGGATGGGTGCAGCGACGGATGCTTCGAATATCAAGTGGGTTCTTCGGTGTGAAGAGAGCCGGGAAATGAGGTGCTTCAGCTTTCATGCACAGGGTGTTCATCCGGACTGTCAAGAGAGGCTGTAGACCCCAGAGCAATCCCTGTCGACGGAGCTTGGAAAAAGCTTGGTTTACCTTAATCAGGGACGTGCGGCTTGAAGCGAGATAGAACTCTAACAGACCTGAGACGTACGCGAACATCTCCAACACTTGAACCCTCAAACGCGCTGACGTTCGTTCGCCCAGTACACTCGGCCTGTACTAATCAGCCCATTTTGCCATACCTTTGACTGTGTTTGCACGGCACGATGCCCAGCCGAAGGGGGTGTTGTTTCGCCCAGACCTCCTTTCCAGCATGCATGTTCGCGGACTTGACAATTTCATGCGTGAATTTAAGCAGCTGAAGTCCCTTTTTCTCCCGGATTTCATCGTGCTCCCACCCAACCCATATCTACTAACTTGGTCCCGTGCCGTCTCTTTCGTTATTCCTTTTCACTGGTTCTTTCTGACCTACCGAGCCGGCCCTCGTACTGAGCCTTTCCAATCCTTTTTATCTGATTTTTTCACGACGTCCGCAGTGCGGTCATTTACACTCTTTTTGGTTTAAATCAAGGTCATTCTACTACTACTTATACAATTCTATTCATAATGAAGTATTTCAACGCTTTACCCCTGGCAGCCAGCCTCGCTGCGGCGCAAATGTCGGTCATGAGCATGGCTCCCCCACCAGAAGGCGGCGCAACAACACACACAGTACGTTCCTACACACCATTTACGTTTTCAATCTTGGAACTTACAAGTAAATCTTTCAGGTCACTGTCGGTGGTACCAAGCCAGCAGCAACACCAGGTGGACAAGCCTCACCCAACCTACTATTCCAGCCAGAATCAATCACCGCCGCCGTGGGCGACATGGTCGAATTCGTCTTCTTACAAGCCAACCACACGGTGACACAATCGACATTCGCGAACCCCTGCGTCAAGATGGCAGACGGTGTGGATTCTGGGTTCATGCCCAACCCGAGCGGAGAAGCAGGCGTGACATTCAATATGACCGTTTCAAGCGCCGAACCACAATGTAAGCCAGGCCTCCAGAACCCATAACCTAAATGAATGTATGAATAGAAGATTAACATCACCCCAGGGTTCTACTGTAAACAAAAAACCGGCATCCACTGCGGAAAAGGCATGCTCTTCGCCATCAACGCCGCCACAACCGGCGACAAAACTTTCGCAGCTTTCAAGCAACTCGCCGTCAGTCAGAACGGAACCGGAGCCTTGGAAACCGCCGTCATCGCCGAGAGCGCCGCTCAACAGGTCGCTAGCACTGTTGTTATTAATGCGGGTGGTAGTGCTGCTGCGACGCAAGCTGCTGCTTCTGCTACTGCTACCGTTGTCGCGGGTCAGGGTACCCTGCCTGATGGACAGGCTTGCGCGTGCCAGTGTTTGTGTGGGCAGAATAGTTTCCCGGCCAATGCGGCTGTGAATAACTTTGGGGGGTTTGCGGGGATGATTGCGTGAGTTTTCGAAACGGAAGGGGGGGTTTGAAAGGTTAGGCAGGGCGGCCAACCAGTTAGCCTGCCAATAGGTGATTGTAATGACATGTGTGTGTGGGGGTGTTTTATTCAGTTCTTTCCGCGAGGGTTCAGAGATGCTGCTGAGTGGCACCCCATATACCTTGGTTTAGTTTTTTATTTCTTTCGAGAGCTTTCTGTGTGAGCTGGCGTTCGCATTATACCGTAATCCATCCACATTGATGGATTGGTTGTGTGGGGGATTATTTTTTGTAAAATCAGATATAGAGAAGAATATTCTGAATGACCTTGAAATTGAAGATATTCTTCATTTGGATTATGTTTGGTACCGATGTGAAGACTAGAGTATAGAGATAGCAGGGCATCACGAAAGAGATCTTAGATAGAAGCCGGGAGAAAAATTATCGTTATGGAATTAACGCTAAACGCAGGACCAAAGCATAAGTTGATTCATCATCCTATTCAAAAGAGACTCGTCATCATCTAAGAAGAAAGAAGAATAAGAAGATGATGGGGAAAAAAAATCAATCTCCAATCCAATTCACAACCCCCACGCACGCCTAAAGCCCACCCGGAAATGCAGGGCGCCGAGGTCGAAAAGAATAAGGGTCGGCTATTTCTTCTTGCCCGCAGCTTCGCCTGTCTTTTTCGCATCGGCTTTGAGGTTCCACGTGTTAGTTGTGTATCCGGGGTAGGGTGTCAAAGGAGTGTGGGGGGAGGGGGGAGAAAAGACACGGGGGTGTGGGTAGTGGGGGTGAGTGGGTAGACAAGGAGAAATGGCATAGTGTCTCAAGGACATTCAAGAAAGGAAAATGAAAGAAAAAATAGCCGGGATCAGGAGAAAAAAGGTAGATAGTACTTACCGGCAGCTTGCTTAGCACGCATGATAGCAGCCTGGTCTTCTTTGGTTCTGGCAAACTCGGTTCCGGATTGCTGTTACGGGGAATGTTAGAAATCGGGGGTGCATGAGAAGGGAGTAACTTGACGTACATTGTTCTTGTTTTTCTGTGACGGGTGTCAGTGGTTATGTGTGGTATTCCATATTGATGAGGTACGTGGTCGTGCTGGTGTGGCTGGCTAGGAAGTCCTACGAGGTAGGGGAAGGGATAGGAAGGGATAGGAAGGGATAAGGAAGGGGAAGGGGTGTTCGTTCAACTACTGACCTGCTTGGACTGTTCCTTGAGGTTCTTTTCTCGGGCCTTGTCGCGCTGGTTACCCCGGGCCATGGTGAATGGTGATTTGAGTTAAGATATGCTGGGGAGCTCGGATAAGCACGAGGGGGGTTTCTTTGTTCTCGTGGAGAGCGTAAGGCTGAGTGGTGGAGTTGTTGTTGGGGATGGAGGAAGGATTGACAGAGAAATAGCCGGCAGCGAGGGTGAGAGGAGAGGGTAAAAATAGGCGGCCGCGTTGGCTGCTGGTTCTAGAAGCCGCTGAGGAATTTCTGCTCTGCCTCCAGCTAGCTGGCGACCTCGCTCTATCTGCCTGCCTGCCGAGAGCTGCTGACTGACATGGCCGAGCCGAAGAGCAGAGCAAGTAAGAAGAGTAACGTAACTCAGATTCTAATTGTTCTTCGGCGAGCAACGTCACAGCTGCAATAATATCACACTCCCACTCACATGCACATTTGCACAAAAAAACTTAATACCTACTCCAATACAGTAAAGGATGTCGGCAATCGAGACCGGACGGGGCTGGCGGTCGATTGGCGCCCAAGGATACCCGCATCGTCTGTTTCCGGGCAGGCATCCAGGCTCTGAAACACCAGGGCGCCTCTTTCTGGCCGTGTCGCAAACAACGACAGCCAATGCCTTCGCGACAGCCACCCGTCCACCAGACCTGCTTCACTTGCACACCAAATGCGCTCTCCGCTTGCTGCATATTGGCCTGCCGGGGCCCGCCCATGGAGAGCCACATCCGACTCGTAGACATCGCTGTCCTCCCGCGACTCACCTTCACTGTCTTGGGCTTGATCGACCAAGCATGTCCCGCGCTCTCGGAGCGTTTCATCCACTATCGTAGTGACAATGGATGCTTGTCTGGACGACTTTGGGCCACTCGTTTGAGCGCGACTGGTGAAGTGGAATTCAACCAAGGCGACCTTTTCTATTGTGAGAGCTCTCACAATAGCTGGCTAGCTGTACCCATTCGCTCCGTATAATCCTTTCGCTTTTCTCCCCCGTCTCTCTCTTCCTTTCCTCTCTTCCTACTCACTCCTTCTCTTCAGTTCCATTCTATTGCTGTTGTGCTTGATTGAGCGAGAAGATTCCTTTGCCTTCAAGGCTTTGGACTTTTCAAGTTCTTCTTCTTTCTCAATTTTCCTTTCTGTACATCTTCTACCGACTCTACTTTCCTATCTCCAATACGCTTGACGCGTAACAACTTCAATACCTTTCCGACTGCAGGTCAGCCTTCCTCTACAGATCCAATCCAAACGGAATCCTTCAGATCAGACGCTTGATCCAACTTCAGCGATGGCTGTCCTCTCTTCCAATACCCTGGCCGCCCGGGGCTGGATCGTCCTTAATGTCCTACGAGCATTGAACATCATCGCCTTGATGGCAGTAATTGCCGCAAGTGCCGTGATGATTGTCAAGACTATTCTCCTCACCAACGTACGTTATCATTGGACTTCCAAAGTATACACATCAAAACTAACAATCGCACAGTTCTTCTTCTTCGATGCGGTCAACCATGTCATCACAGCTACAATAAGCAGTCCGTGCCCCAGTTCCCCATGAAACCACGTTTGAAACAATTTAACTAACAATCCGTTCTAGTGTTCTTGATCGTCTCCGAATGCTCTCTCTTCCGCGGCTACTTCGCCCGCAACTGGCCACTGCTCAGTCCTAGCCATGGCTTCGTAGCTCTCGGATGTGCCATCATCATGCTCGGATTAAACCTCCTAGGAAACATGAACAAAGAAGCAACCAGTCAAGAAAAGCTAGGTCTAGCATTCTGGCGCTTGATCCTAGCCGCCGGCATCCTCGCCGTAATCATCGGCTTCTTTAACGTCATTCTGGTAAGTGAAGAACCCACATCATTCACCCTTACATACCTCCCTCAATCCTAACCATCTCCCAGAGCTACATCTTCCGCGACACCTCCAACGGCATGACAGCCCGCCGTGTCCGCGCCCATGGCGCCGACCGCCCCCTCTTCTTCGACGACGCCGAATCCCACGTCCCCAAAGCCATGACAATAAACACGCACACAACCGGGTCCTCCAACAGCAGCCGAACCAAGCAATCCACCTTCTCGCCGGTAAAATCCCGTCTATCGGCCTACTCCCCCGCCCGCGCCTTCCGCAACGCCCGCCAATCCATCCTCCCCTCCTACCACAGCTCCTCACCCCTCCGAGCCTTCCGTTCATCCTCGAATTACAGCCAATCCGAGAACGGCTCCCCGACGAAGAAGAAGGGGAAAAGGGAGAGCGTAGGACCCAGGGTACCGCTTAATATCTCGGCGCCGATGAATGTGAATCCGAATTTTGCGCATCTTGTTAAGCCGGATTTGGCGCATCATCCTAGTCAGAGGAGACCGGAGAGTAGTGGGAGTGGGTCACCGATTTGAGGGATATGTCTCATCACTTATTCATATATCTTACCTACGACTTTGATACGACTTTCTTTTCTTCGATTCTACCACCTACGGCTGGATATACCTTTTCTGATGAGCACTTGTCTTGCTAGTATGTCAAGACCTATGCTACCTACAACTACGGTGGCTCAGGAAATTCAGTTCCAAGGAACTCTAGGACATTCTTTGTATAATCAAGATTGATGAAGATGATGATTGAGGACGGAAGGGAATAAAGGGATGGATGCAGGGAATACCCCTATCTAACATTTATCACATTTAACAGACACAGACACATAACCACTTATCACAAGAGATTGATGGATACAATCTTTTTTTGTCAAAATGAAATAAAGTATGCATGGACTTTGCGTATCATGTTTTATATTCTAGTTCTATTCTTTCTAGCTTAACTTCAATCATTAAAAAAAAAAAAAAAAAAG
>AJFL01002143.1:0-11554 GCA_000467735.1 Rhytidhysteron rufulum CBS 306.38
ACCCACCAGCGGCTCCATTACCCACCAGCGTATCCCCACTCCCCAACCCCGCCACATTCACAAACTCCAACGCACTCCTCGCAATCCCCAATCCCACCACCCGCGCCATATCCATCTCCACCACCCCTACCACATTCCCCGCACCCAAAATAACGTACTCGGCTAACGCCCCACTCGTGCTTCTAAGTACCCGTCTAATAGGCACGGATCCAAAGACCTTGGTACCGGGGACTAGGTTATGGGGTTTTGGGACTGTAGATTTGGTTGAGAGGATTGTGTCTGAGAGGTTTATTTCGGGGATTGCGGGGAAGCGAGTGCTGGGGATGCTGCGGGCTAGGAGATTGTTGTTGGGGTTTAGGGCGTAGTGGGTGATGCGGGTGAGAAGGTGGGAGGGGGAGGGGGGTCAGGCGGTGGACGGTAGTGGGGGCTGGTGTGGGTGTGTCTAGGCGCGCATTGTTTGGGGGTTGGGGTGGAGGTGGGTATGATGGGATGGAAAGTTGGGGGTTTGGAATGGAGAGATGTGGAAGGGGTTCGGGTTTGAAGAGTATATTCGGTGCTCGTAGTTTGGGTGGTGGTTTATTATACTTTAGATCTCATCGCTGCTTAGAATTATACCTCTGTTAAGTTGAATCTAACGCACAGGGTATACAGTTGGTGCCGTAACCTCCTGCTATCATATTCTAACAGTCAGAATCCCCAGGATCCTTAGCTACTCCCCAAATAAGTTGGTGCCTGGTGCGTTTGCGGGTGAATTCTATGTAAGATTGGTAGGTTCGTTCGGTTGGTTTCGTCCGGGGTAGGATGGATGCCTGAGATGTGAGGTTATGCGGCGTAGTTATGCTTTTCAGGGGGTTTTGTGGGATGATGGGTGTTGGATGTGCATGGCCTGTTTTTATATGGTGGTATTGTTGGGGTAAGTGTTGTAAGAGAGGCGAACGAGAGTATTCGTGTATCCCTTTTTACTACCTCAAAGTAATTGTCTGGAAAGGGACTGCCACTTTTCAAAAGCTCTCCATGTATAATCCCTATAAAAAAAGCTTCCCTAATCATTTTATATTCACCACACTCAGTGGCCTTGGTATATATGGCACCTTCGCTCACGCTAGCACCCAAACTTCATCTCCTTTCTACATAGACACTAGTTCAGAACCTAATATATTTCCATCCGATGTGAAATGTGCTTTGTACGGAGCTGCCTCTCAAAAGTATCTGGGCCCTGTTTAATAATACCTCTAAGCTAATGGGGGGTAAGGCTCTCGGCATTAGGAGGCAGGAGGTGCCTAAAGCTGCTTAGTTAGGGGACTTAACTCTTATAATTAAGCTATATTATAGGATAAGGGGGCCCTGATACTTTTAAAAGGTAACTCTGTACTTATTTCTTTGTAAAATCAGGTCAGTAAATCTACTGGATTTAGTCAGGATGTCTATGTGTTTGGTACGCATTGCTGAGCCTAATCGAACTATGTTATTGTAATGAAAGCTTCCACAACCTTGTTGGTGTAGCCAAAGGTCTGTTGTCTGAGGCAGAAAGAGACCAGCTTCCTACCACCTGTTTGCTTCGGTATATGCTGAAGGATAATAAGAGGGGATCACAATTGACTGTAGAGAGGCTTCGGGACAAGACAAAATTGGACATTAGTCTGGTTATACCTGTAGCTTAAGTATACCTTTTTAAGTACAGGAGCATCAAGCTTTGCGCTATGTTTTTAAAAAGACTATACCCTTTTGAATAGAGGAATAATAAGCTTTGCTTAATATGTTGAAGAGAATTACTCTAGTTAGGCTATAGTGAGTATGCTTTAGAGCTCTAGAATGTAGAACTATACGTTACAGTTCCAAGGAATCACGATCATGTTGCTCAGAGACCGAGAGCTATACAAAGCCCAAGCCAGAAAAAGGGAAGAATGGTGCTAGACATTTTACATGGCGAACCGGTTCATGGCTGATCTTAACCGAGAAGTTCTCCTGCAACTACATTTTGGATTAGCGTTACCTTCTCCCGTGCCTAGGTATT
This sequence comes from Rhytidhysteron rufulum CBS 306.38, assembly GCA_000467735.1. NCBI lineage: Eukaryota > Fungi > Ascomycota > Dothideomycetes > Hysteriales > Hysteriaceae > Rhytidhysteron > Rhytidhysteron rufulum. Next base: position 2,015 of record AJFL01002143.1, read on the forward strand.
ATGGTACTTACCACATCAATGTTCATGGCCATTGTTCCACATAGATATTATAAATTCAACCTCGCAACCACCACCTCCCCACCTCTTATATCATTGGGCGGCAAACCATCCGTATAATATTTCAGGAAGCAATTCCCAGGTACGCCGACCGCAGTCATAGCGACTGTCGTATTAAACCAAGCAGGAACCCATGTAACGCCCACACATGTTGTGTTCCCCACTGCATGATTCATCTCAGTGTAATAATTCACCGTTGCGCAAGCTTCTACGCAGCTAGAAATGCTAGATGTGGTTGTTGCCGCAATGTCGTAGCCGATCCAATTCGTGGCACAAAAAAGTGTGTATGGTATGTGCGTGTTGTTGGTGGTCAGTGTCTGGTTGCCGAGAGAGGGACAGCCTGTTGTGGGAATGGGAGGGGGTACTGAGGTTGGGGACGGTTCCGGCTGCTGCTGCTGCTGCTGTTGTTGGGAAGTGTTCAGATTACGATGCTCGATGTGTTTGCCTATAAAGCCGCCGGCTAGGCCTACGAGGATGACAATGCCAAGGATGGATAAGGCTAGGAGAGGGTAGTAATAAGGAAGTCGTTTCGGTTTGGTGGTTTCGACCTTAGGGGTTGACTCTACGGAATATAGAGGCGAGTATGTAGAAACTAATTCAGGAGCCGAAGAGTATCTGAATGGAGGAGAATGTCCGAGCCCGGCCTTCCATTGTAGGTTTTGTTAGAGAAGCTCGGCTTATGTTGAGGGGGTCTGAGATACCTGGGTGTTCTGGACCACCTCCATCGTTTTCAGTTGGGATTTTAGGAAAGAATAAAATAGAAGGGAAGTGAAAATTATAATGAAAATATATCTCTTACCAGCACTTAAAAGGGCTGATATTGTCAACACTGATAGAAAGGAGTACTGTTAATACGAACAGTGACCTCTTTGAAACCCATAAATAGTCGAATCTGTTCCACAACATAATTGAATGGCTTCAAAATCTCCCGCCTCTAAGAGTATACTCGCTGTGAGACAACAAGGCAGATCAAGACTGATGAGATTCACATCGATCTATTCTAGATAGTGTTAGCGTATTTGGAGATTGCTTTTCCGTTATCGACGAGATACCCATCAGCCCTAACGAGTGAACAGGTCCGGTCGCTCAGATTTCCATTTTAAACCACTAATACCATAATTCATCGATTGAGCGTTTAGTTACTTTTTCTCCGCCCCGCCCCCGGCGGAGTTTTCCGTGCAATAGATAAGAATCGTAACTGGAAGGCTGAACTAGTCGAAGATCATCGAAATCCAAGCCTGTCCACATGAACAACTTAGGCTGCTGCAGCCGAATCCTCCTGAATTGGACCAAGGAAACCAGGCCGTGAGATTTGCCACAGGCGCGTATTTCGTTCTGGCTTGGGAGGATGATATCCATAGGCGGATTATGAAGTAATGAGGGGTAGCCTGAAATAAGGCTACTGGTTGCCTTCTTTGCTCACAGCACAGGCTGATGCAGAAGCTGTGGAACCGGAATACTGCTTACTTAGTAACATGTCAATGGATGTACAGGTGATAGTACCACATAAGGTTCGGAGTCTTTTGCAAGCCTTCTATTTTCCAATGCTATCCGCTCTGTATCTCCGTCATCGGAACCTGACTGCTAACGTACAATACACATCTCACTCCAAGCAGGTACATTGCTTGGGAACCTGGGGGCCGTATTTGAAAAGATGAAAGTGGGATGTTAGGAGTTCAGGAGGGAGTCGGATTATGGGGCACTGGGGTTCCTTAGGCGAAATCCACTTTACCTTATGTGGAAGAGCCTAGCCAAACACACCCTAGTGTGGGGCATAAGCATAACTTAGAATGGCGCTAGAGAAGTTTTGGGACAAGACAATAATTAGGTACAGTTTTGAAGAATTATAATCATGTTGCTCGGAGATATTTGAAGTCTATGTTAAAAGAAAGAGAATCAATTCTAAGAATTGTATAAGGTGGACTGGTTCATGTTCATTAGGAGCCACTCCCTCACTTATAATATCCTATTCAACTCGAAACCTCAAAGGTTAGTCAACTATTCTACAATTTCAAGTTGCTTGTGGGTGAGGATGAAGATTGAAGAGTCACGGGTTGTATTACTGTGGTCTACATAAACCATAGAGATTGCTGAATGAAGAACTGCAAGGTACTAAAAGAGCCGAATTAAGTTCTCGCACTATCTAGGGCTACCCTAGCCCGAAGTAGGAAAGGGTTGACCTACTAGATCGAACAATTAATTATGATTCTAACTTCAACATTCTTCCACACTTCCCCGATCATGGCTTCTCACCACCGCCATAAGTGTATGATATCCAGGTTCAGGTACAGTCTGGAATAAGACAGCATCGACCTTGAATCATGACCAACGGTCTCAACCAGTTCACGACTTCCTTTTCTTTTGTCTACCTTTTCCTCCTCCATTGGTGTGGCCAAGTCGCAATACCCGAGTGCGCAATGCACGATGATGCAGGCCTAGGTTTCGCATAATCCGGCAACCTGATCAAAATACACTCAATTATTCTCCTTGTCTGCATCAATGAAGATGAGATCGAATTTCTGCCTCTTGCCCTTTTTAATATTATCTTTCAACATCGTCAGTGCCTCTGTCGCATTACTTTGTAAAAGCTCAACACGATCGGCCACTCCTGCTGACGCCAGATTTTCCCGTGCTATAGCCGCGAACTCCTGGTTGTCCTCTATTGTACTTATACGTACTCTAGGGCTTGCAGAGGCCAGCCATATTGAATTATGTCCACCCAAACAACCAATCTCTAGAATTCGTTCAGCATTGCGGAAATGGTCTTTTAGCATGAGGAATTAGCCATGTGAAGGCAAGATATTCCAAGATGGAAACCCATTGGCCTTGCATCGATGTGTTGCGATTTGTAAAACTTTATTCAAACCGGGAGACTGCGCATGCAGATGATTGGCTGCATATGAATCAATTTTGGAGCAATCTGACTTGACTGGAAGATTACTAAGTATTTTGTGAATAAAATAGTATATCCAAGGGTGAGGCAGGCTTCCCATGAACATATTAGAGAGAGGGGGCTTTTGCGCTGAAGTATTTTACTTTGGGTTGTCGCTTATCTTACCCTCGTCATGCAGTGTAACAGAAGGGATGGTAAGTAAGCTTGGTCACAGCTTTGCACGATAGGTGTTTGCAGCCTAGGAGAATTGCTAGTAACCCTCCTTCGTCCCATCAACTTCTCTTCTCTCCCCATCAGAAATGGGCACTGCATCTTCTTTGAAATTTCATCGCAAGGTATTGATCATTGATGATACTGAATAACAATCAACTTCATAAGCCTCCGGGTTAACGCATTCCCCACCCTTCGTGAACTTCAGTCATCCGAGACGTCCAGATACGGCCAAGCTTTAGTGCCTCTCATGCGGATGTGCGTCTTTCTCCGGAATCGGGCGAAGATGAGCCGCTGCATTCTTCTCAATAAAGGATGGGTTGTCTTGTTTTTCAACGGCAATAGCCTCCTTCCTATTGTTTTTCTCTACGTCGTAAGGGTGCATGTCTGGCTGGGGCATGAAAGCCTTCCATGGATGCTCCTTTTCGGGGGTTGAGTTCATGGCTTGAGTTCTGCTAGACTGTCAGATCCTCTTATTGAAATAGATTAGCCCGGCTTACTGAAGCAGTGTTTGTGTAATTCCACTTGAGCGCTCGAATTCTCAACACTTTACTCCCAGTACATGAATATAATATGCTGAGAATGAGGCCCAGCGGAACTCGGACATAGACCTCCCATGATATAAACGGAAAAAATGTTTGTTGTTTTTATTTGCCATAGATAAGCATCTTTGGTATTATGTGTTGATCCTATGTTCCATAAGAGTCATTTGACAATTGGAAATTTTCAGCTTACGGCCCTCTCGTTGCCTATTCTGCAAGGCTCTCCAATTAGCATACCGCAGCGCCCTGTTGTAGATGAAACTCTCCAGCCTCTGTCTCGGCAGCACGACGTGGACCACTAAAAGGAATCTTGGTCATAAACGTGCAGCATGTAAATTGTCCACCGGAAGTGTGATGGTGTTTTATCGCGGTCTCCATGTACGCCACCATTTCATTCCAACCGAAGCGAGAGCCAGCCCATGTGTATCGTTTGACATGCTCTAAGGAATGCCTTGTCGGTCTCAAACATCATCCTAGTTACGCAGGAAAACACCTTTCAATGAGAAAGCAGTAATGTCCTGATCAAAGCATCTTGTTTCATTGGCCCAATAGCCAGTTTGTCAAGGGTGGCATGCAGCTGAAGTGGGGAAACGGACTTGGAAAAGGGACAAGAAGGTAAAAGGAAGAACAAAAAGGCAACGTAGAACAGCTATGACGTGATTTCTACCTTCAGCCCCCACCTATGAGGGCACATGTCGATTCTCCATTTCAGTACGTCGAAGGAGATCATGAACAGCTAGCGATCAAGATACCCAACGAGGTTGTCGATTGACGCTAAATTATCATCATCACCGGGATTAATTCCAAGTAATTGCTTCCGTATCTCGGCAGCGAGAGCTTTGGTAGTTCGTGCGTCTTCGTCACGACCTAAGCTCGTGAGAACCTGTGCCATCAGGTAAGACGATCTCCCGAGACCGCCTCGTTCATCATAGGTATTGGTGTATATGCGTAAAGCGTTTAAAAGATATTCCCTATATAGCTCGGTTTTATACAGAGGGGTCGGGTTTTGGAGTATTTACTCAGCACCCATCCTAGAATCCTGTAGAGAATTTTGCAGTTTTCAGTATAGAATTTATTTGGTCTTTTATTTCGTGGGATATCCTACTGCAAGTTGGCAGTTCGTTACAGCTGAGCTAAGAATTGGCTCTGAGCAAATGCTATTATGTGAGGTACTTCTGGGTTTTCTACTAATTCAATAATTAAAGATATCTGGCAAGTCCATGAATTTATAATTATTTCAGAAATTGGCTTATAAAGAGATATAAATATAAAGTCTTTGAAAAGAATTTCATGATATGTGTTGGTTATGGGTTTCCTTCAGAAATCCCACGTTGCCTCATTTGAGAAGGTCTAGCCAAACACACCCTAGCGTGTTGCATAAGCATAGTTTTATGCTGTTATGCATGCCTTTCTTTCTACCTCAAGCGTCGACCTTAAACGCAAGAACCGTCCTGTCCTCTTTTTTATTTTCCATCAAAGCGAGCCATCAAACTCTTCTCTAAAATGTCCTCATGACATATCCTTTCCCAATGTGATGGAATAATTGAACATAATTAGCCCATCAAGCGCCTACTGACATCCTGAATACGCTTCAGGGGATGGACAGCCCAAGTCTGAGCTTCGTAACACGGAAAAAGAAGCGTATCAGCAGAGCATGCGACTTTTGTCATCGGAGAGGACTAAAGTGCAAACGACCGGAGTCGGACCTGGTACAGGGTTGCTTGACATGCGAAGAATACAATGTGCCTTGCACACAAGTCCGCGTCCCTAAGAAACGCGGCACTAAGCCGGGTCAAAAACATCAAACTCGTCCGGAGGAAACCATCGCTGAAGCTTCGACAACACCTATACCCCATGTTGAGGGGTTTTCTACTCCGTGGAATGATCTCAAAGATGCTGACAAATCAAAGAACAATCGGTCGGTCATCACAGCCTGGATTGATGTTTACCTAGATACAATTCACCCAGTGTAAGTACGATCTTTTAGTATTACGACTATTCTAATCTTTTTAGGTTTCCTCTATTTTGTGAGCAAGAACTTCTTTTGAAATGGGCGGATGGATCCTTTCCCTCAGACCGCCCATCTTATATCAGCCTGATGGCCATGTGCGCTCTCAGTGCAGAACATGTTAATAAAGGAGCGCTGTTCAATACCGCATCTTTCAAGCAACGTCAGGAGACTTACGCTGAAGCCTATCTTGCTGAGGCTATTCGATTGATTCCGGCTAGTCTCGCCGATTGTCAAGGTATTGAGATCCTTAGATCCTTCGGTCTTCTCGCACTTGTTGGAACCCAAACCTGCGATACCAACCTCACACAGAAGTTCCTCGGCCTTTACCACGGACTTGTAGCCCGCGATGGGCTTCACGACGAAGCTCGCTGGCCACCCTATTTTACCGGCTGTGATCGGGAAGTCCTTCGGAGAATTTTCTGGGCTATATATCGACTGGAGGTACGCAATGCTTCCGTCATGGGCCACCTGATGCGGATCCCCGAATCCCAATGCTCCGTAGGGTACCCTTCTGGCTTTCACCATGAGCAATTACTCATTCCTGGTAGAAATGGTTTATTTGAGGATTGGTTTCCTGGGTGGAATTCCGCTACTGATCTATACCGTGTCCTTGAGCACGCTATCTTAAACTTCCGAACAAAAAGGTTGACGAGGACGCCTGCGCTTGAACTTATGTCCTTGTCAAAAACGGACACCATTCTTGAACAGCTTGCCGTTGTGCAGGGGCGTATTTCACCACAATTCAGCAAAGCAGCCATGAGATCAGCCACTGATAGCGGAAGAAATCGGAGCGGGTTTCAAGCCGCTAATATTGTTTGCACCATCCATGTATGTGTTATGGATCTTAATACCGAGCTCTCAACTGACCTGGAACAGCTTGTCCGTATGGCCGTTTTTGCTTCTGAGGATGCCAATTTTCAGGATGCCTGCCAAACGGCCAAGGATTTAATTGAAAGCATGAGTAGCATTCCTCTAGATTACATGCGTGCTTTTGGATCTCCCTTGGTATGTCATTCATCACCAAGTCCCGCAACCTACAGAATCTTACTATCATAGTTGCAAGAACTAGCTGGAGTGGGTCATATCCTGAGTAGTGTCATGGGAAAAGGAATTTCTATCTCTGATTATCAACAGCTTCGCCAAGTCTTGTAAGAATTCGAGTCAATTTAAAAGCCTTACACTAACTCTTGACAGGCTTTCTTTGGCGGATCTTCTCGAAGTTTTAGATGGGCATGTTGATTTGGCTGCAAACTCTGGCATGACCCTTCGAGGACACGTCGCTCGGTTGGATCCATCCTTATCAACATATACGAATGATACCACGGACAATTCTCAACAACAATGTGCTTTGACGCTACCTGACGGCCCTTCTAATCCTGATGCTATGGTCACTGATGACTGGCTCAAAGACCTCCCTTGGCCCCTCAACTGTCAGGGCTCTACAGATATTTTCTCCATTGATAATTTGGAATCTTGAATTTATCATCTGGATCATTGATATTTCAATCTTCATATTTTCTTTCATACTATCATGCGGTGTCTATATTGCTACATTTTCCCCAAACCCTTGTTCTTCTTTGTCCTCCAAGCATAGTATTCACCTGCCGTCATGAGAGGATATTTTGAGGGATTCGCCTCATCTACACACGTCGGCACTGTTTCAAGCAACTTTTTCCTGTCGAACCCCCAAAAGAATGGTGCCGAGTACCTTTCTTTTCCACTTTTGTTGACCACTCGGTGTACTGTCGAAACGAAGAAGTCATTGGTTTGTCGCATAAAACAATCAGCGATATTAACGACAAATGACCCTGGAACCGGCTTTGCCTTGATCCATCCTCCAGACTTGCTCAGCACCTCAAGACCACCTGAATCATCTTGGGTCACAATGGTGAAGCACTCTACATCTGTATGGGCCCCAATCCCCAACTGGTCATCGGCCGAAGCTTCTTGTTGTGGATAATGTAAAATGCGCATTCCTGCCTCAGGACGTTTGATGTATTCGTCGAAACTGTCTTCAGGTAGGTGAAGCGCGAGGGCGAAAAGACGTGTCATACTCCGAGACAGTTGTACGAGCTGGGTATGATAAGCGAATAGCTCTTCTTTAAAGCCAGGGAGATCGGAAGGCCAGAGATTGATAGAGGGTTCATCTTTATCAACGGCTTCAGGATCTTGCTTTGCATCATATGCCCAATTGAAGGCCTCGCTGAGATCTGGAAAGAGAATCAGAACCAAATAATATCCAAAAGCATGGGAGGACATACCACGTTGCTTGGTGTTGTTTCTGTTATAATGCTCCATCGGATGATAACCCACGTATTCCGTCGGCAAGAGACCCGTGTACACTTCCATCTTCTTCTCGTTAGGCAACGCAAAGAACCGCTTGGCTTGTTCAAAGGCTCCATCTATATATTTCTGGTCTATCCCCTAGATCCGCGAGTCAGATTAGATTCCATACGGGAGATTCAAAATTTACATGTCCGGTGATGTAGAAAAATCCAATGCGACGCGACGCCTCTCTGACTTCTTTGGCTAAAGCCTTTCGGTCCTCTAACTTGTCGCTATACATGCGCGATATATCAATTATAGGGATATCATCGGATTCGGTGGAAATGTTCGAAGAGAACGAACATGTCTGGCCATTTGAAAGGCGGATGGTAATAGGATCGGTGGTCAAGGTGCTGACTTGAGACATGTTGCGATTTGCGCTGGATGATGATGCTGTTGCAAACAGTGGTCTACTGCCATGTTTAAGTGCAATATCCGGCGACTTACCCTAAGTTTAGCAGTTCTACAGTTTCACTGTCCCTTATCTAGTGGAGTAGAGGGGAACCTGGGGAGCCCCACCAGGTTAATCCCAAATCAGCTAAAGCTACTTCCGCCATGGGGAATGGAAGTGCGCAAGGGTAAACTGCTAAACTGCAGAACTTCCAGTCCGGTAGCCTTTCTCCGATTTGGTCTTTATCGCTCTAGTACCGTTCTACTGGTTATCATACCTACGCCGGGCATCCCTTGAATTGATCGTGGAGATACGCACGCCCCTAGCATGAAAACGTATTCCATGATGAAGATAAGCGCAGGAGAACTTAAATACTCTCAGTCCCAGTAGAAGGGTACTGCAGAACTATCTCCGATCATGGCTTTCATCCTGCGCTTCCTCGAGGTCCATCGGGACAACGACATGGATCTCGACGCCTATGTTCAAAAGGATACTCGCCCATTACCGCCAAGTCGCCGCACGTATGGACCTTGGAGCTTCGTTGGTCTATGGGTTGTCACTGGCAGTTTCAATGTCGGTGGATGGGCCGCAGGTTCATCTCTCATCTCTCTCGGCCTCAATGTCTGGCAAGCGATGTTGTCCGTCATCATCGGCAATACTATCATTGCATTCGCCTGTATAGCCGGAGGCGCTCCTGGGGCCGAGTGGCATATTGGATTTCCATTCGCCCAAAGGGCTTGCTGGGGAATGCTAGGTGCCTACTTTCCTCTAATGATCCGGGTCTTTCTCTCCTTCATCTGGTCCGCAACCAATACCTGGTATGGTGGGCAGTGTACACGCACTTTGCTGGTTGCCATTTGGCCATCGTTTGCAAAAGTCAACAGTCCACTCGCTGGCGGCACCATGGAGACATCTGAATTCGTGTCCTATCTAATCTTCCTGGTCCTGTGCATGCCGCTGATGTGGTTTAGTCCGGAAAGGTTTCGCAAGCCATTTATGGGAGCCTCTACCATCTTGATCATCACGGTATTCGTGCTCTTCATCTGGAGCATGGTGCGCGCTGGGGGAGGTGGTGCTTTACTCTCCGATACCAGCGGAGTGGCTGGCGTCA
>AJFL01002144.1:0-27827 GCA_000467735.1 Rhytidhysteron rufulum CBS 306.38
GGATGGATGATGGTGTCGGCTATCACAGCCAACATTGGCAACATGGCGACACATATGTGGTCCCAAGCCGATTACACTCGATATGCACGAAAGCCAAAGGATCAGGTCCTTGCCCAATTGATCATGGTCCCTCTAGGTAGCACTGTCGTGGCTTTCATCGGCATCGTCTGCACTTCCTGCGCCGCTCAACTCTACCCACAAACAACCAAACTCCTCTGGCAACCGTATAAATTCCTCGACGCGATTCAAACGTACGAAGACAACTCGCGTGCTCGAGTCGGAGTCGCATTCGCCAGCATCGCTTTCATCGTCTCACAATTCGGAATGACAGTAGCCTCCAACGCCGTCGTCGCCGGTATCGATCTTGCGGGGTTGGCCCCAAGGTATTTCACCATCCGAAGAGGTGGCTACGTTACCGTGATCCTCTCTCTCATCATGCAACCCTGGCAATTACTAAACAGCGCCTCAAACTTCCTATCCGTCGTCGGCGTCTTCGCCACCGTCCTCGGTCCCTTCATGGGCGTCCAATTCGCCGACTACTACCTCATCCGCTCTCGAAAACTGAAACTAACAGACCTCTACCGCATGGAACCCGCAAGCATATACTGGTACTGGCACGGAATCAACTGGCGCGCCGTACTGTCCTTCATCGCAGGAGTTTGGCTGCTACTCCCCGGGTTCGCCGAGCACGTGCGCGATTCGAGAGTTGTATGGGCGGGCTGGACACATATTTATTGGATATGTTGGTTTGTGGGGTTGCTTATTTCTGGGGGTGTTTATGTGATGTTGGACTTTTTGTCGCCGATGCCTGAGAAGGAGGCTGTTGATGCGGAGGATTATTTTGGGACTTTTACGGAGATGTCGGTTCTTGATGGGGTGGGTAGTGATGTCGAGAAGGTGGGTGAGAGTGTGGAGGTTAAGGCTTGAATGTTTGTCTTTTGCTTTTTGTTTTGTAGATGGGTTGTGTGAAATTATATCGATGTCCATGGGTATGATTGTTCGTTGGTTGGGGTTGGACTGGCCTAACCTGATTAGGCAAAGCGTGGTTACTTGCTCTACAAAGCGCCCTCACTTCCAACGTTACTTTCTACTCAATTCCTTACTCACCTACCTACCTACCTACTTATTTATTTACCCATTTCTATACCCTCAAAATAGCACACCTCCTCAAGACTAGCCGTGTTAAGCTCTACACTACATCGTGAAGGGAAGATACGCCTTTTATCCTATCGAAGCTTGGCTCTGAGGGGTACGCTGGTTTACGAGCTCCTTAGTCTCACATCAACATGCTGCTCTCTGAGCTTTCTGCCGATGTTTTGCTCGAAATCTTCGCGGTATTGACGATAGGACCTAATCACGACCTTTATAATGTCGCGCTAAATTGTCGGTTCTTGTCGGAATTGGCAAGGCCGTTGATACCTCATTCTATTAGGGTCAAATTTCAACCTTCTTAGCAGGGTTGCAAATTGCGTCTCTTTCAACGAACCCTTGACAGTGATCCTAATTATGGGCGCCAAGTGCGGTTTCTCGTCATAGATCCTTATCCAGATAAAGTTCATCTTCTCTCCTTCCTTAGACAGTTCCCGAGGCTCAGGAACTTTGCCTAGAATGCATCGAATTGGACGCCTTGTCCGTCTTTCAGTCCTTGAATAACGTCAAAACGCTTAAATTGGAATCCGTCACAGCGCGCAAACTGTTTGAACTGATCAATATTCCGCAACTTAAACATCTCTATATTAAACACCTCTGGAATCTAGATAACTACATACCCAGTTCAGGTTCACAGGCTGCAACCAAACTCGAATCCCTTTCTGTGAGGGACTCATTCACCAGCAACACGTTTATACGCGAAGTTGTTGCACGGTCTTCTGCATTACATCACTTGTCTTGTGATATCCCCCCTCCAGCTGAGATAAGGGTCACCGTATTCTCACCAATGCAGTTTAATTCCACAGTAAATCCCGTCGCTGCCACTCTGAGATCGCCGGAGATCTCGAGTACGGGGATTTGGGACGGGCATGATGGCACACGATTGGATTTAAGCCACTTCGTGACATTGACGCAAATTAAACTGAGCGCAATCTACTTTTTGGCACCTGATGCGCTTGGACTTCCATGGGCTAGTTTATATAAGCTACTCCCATTCTCTCTGAAGGGGTTGCATGTAGGTACCTCTTTAACATAAGTGCGCGAATTAGTAGAGAACTAATATCTTCCAGATTTGGGAATTCAACCTTGACGAGTACAACCATATATCGGAAAAACTGTTGACTGAGTCGGGTTACGGCTGGATCCTTGAACTTGTGGTCCACAAGAAAACGTGCTTTCCGGCATTGCATGAAGTAACCATAAAGTAAAGTGACGAATTTTCATTAGATTGGGACTTTTGGGACTTTTGTTGATTGGAGTCTCCCCCTCCCCTTGATCAGGCGGTTAAAGATGCGGGAATTCACTTGGATATGTGGCATCCCATACAAGAAGGTATGGATCTCGCTGGTTACTTCGTATAGTCTCCTGAATTTGCTAATGTGATAATAATTGAAGCATCGACCTAACTACCTGATGACACCTCTAACAGCATCTTAAAGAGAGCACTCTTCAAAGTTAAGAGGAATTGAACTCGACTCTATTTTAAATCAACTTCAAGATAAGGAGTATTGGGCTCTGTTTAATACGTTGAAGGGAATATCTATCTCCCAGACTATGACAGGTATGTATCATCACTTATACCTAAGTAGCTAAAATGTGACTAACTAATGCCTAGGTACTGTAGGCTCGCTATTTCTGTGGATTTGAGCGATTGATAGGGGATGGGAAGGCAGTGAATTGAGAGAATGGGAGAGAAATGATGGAGCAATGGAATCTAATGTTATAACAAGACGAGTGACGGGGCGCTCTATAATAATCATAACCTCAAATGCGATAATGGATCCCCACTCTACCATCCCAAGATCCCCATTACAAAGAATCTGACCAAAGCCAAGAAAACAAATAGACATCTCATGCATAACGACGTCACATCATGCACCCCGTCCAAAAATCACATTGTACAACCCCAAAACAAGTTCACACCCTAAATCACACCTATAAGCTCTCTCCCCGCAAATATCTACAAAGCAAATACAAGACAAGCATTCGGTGATGGATCGTGGGGGCCAAAATGGGGATCTTTGGGGGCCGATATATGAACCTCTGAATCCAAAATCCAACCCAAACCTATTCCTAAACCCAAGTACCATTTCTCTCTTACCTCAAAATCAAGTCCTTGATCCTGTCAATACAATCCACTATAATTCGTTTAATCCACCATAATTTGTTTAGATAAAGAAAAAGAAAACCATGCGCTCAACCCAAATGACAGTCTCCTGGGTCGATGTCGTCCTCTTCCCTATAACAATCACATACTGCATCATTAATTTGCATAGAGCGCGGAAGGCGAGGAAACAGCAGAAGAGGACTATGGATGCGGATCTGGATCATGGAGATGCGGCGAGGAGGTGGGAGGAGTGGCATCAGAAGAAGGAACGAGGGGAGGGGGAGGAGGGAAAGGAACGAGGGGAGAGGAGAGCGGAGGGGGGTGATGGAATCGGGGATGGGGATGGGGAGAGAATAGTTGATCCGGAGGAATTGGTTAAGGGGCCGGAACCGGAGGCGGTGTTTAGGAAGGATGGGAGTAGGAGGGGGATGTTGGAGGTTTGAGAGAGTTTGCTTATGTTTTGCGTGGTTTGTCTTTTGGTACTTATGAGGCCATTCATAAGGAAATGTTTCTCATTATTTCATTGGAAAAATCACTGAGTTCGCGCTAAGCCTTTTCACTAAAAGGCACATTAGTGACGAATCCTATACAAAAAATTCAGAATTCGCATAAGACCCCATGCGCTTTACTCATCTAGCAACACTATTCATCGGCTTCGGCTCATTCCCATACGGAATCATCCTAACCATATGTCTCCTCTGGCCATCTTCAAAGTCCGGGATAGCAGAATGAGCCGCAGATCTCTGGATACCTTATCAGCATACACTTCTCCCAAATTTCCGCAAACCCCAGAGTGAAAACAGATAAAAATAAAAATAAAAATAATCCACATACCTGATCCCAAACAACAACCGTCCCCTTCTCCCACCTAACCCGACAACTAAAATCCAAACTCCTCATATGGTCCCAAAGAAACCTTAGTAAAAACTCACTCTCCTCAGGCTTGAACCCCACCACCGTTCTCGCAATCGTTGGATTCAGAAACAACGCCGGGAGACCTGTAACTGGGTGTTTGATAACCAGGGGATGAGTAGCTTTAACTGCTTCCTTAAGCGCGCGCTCTTGGCCAATTCGCGCTATCTCGCCTACACTGGCGGATGTGTGGAGGAGGTTGAGAGAGGAGAGGGTGGAGCGGAAGGAAGGGGAGAGCGCACTGTAGGCGGCTGTTAGGGAGGTGAAGGCTGTGTCGCCGCCGCCTGTGAGGGGCGATTCGAGGACCCAGAAGAAGGTTGTACTGGGGGTGTTGGGGGTGAATGTTTGGTCTATGTGCCAGAGGTCGTAGGTTGTGTGGGGGCCGAGGAGGGTGCGGAGGTTACCACTGGTTGATTAACATAGTTGAATTGGAAGGTAATGGAGTGGTTGGTGATGGAACTTACACTTTCTCATCGGCGTATACGACGTGGAATTCTGGACCAGTGCCTTCGGGGTAGCCCATTGTGGGATGCTATATCAAGTTAAGCTATCATCTAGATTGATTCCTGAAATATGGATAGGTGAGTATACCTGATGAAGTGGCCCATAATGTCTCACAATCTCCCTCTGCCTCTCAAACCCAATATCCGCAAAATCCTGATCCCTCTTTTCGTACACATCAGCGTATACCTCACTCCGCATTCATCAAGTTGAACTTACAAACACAAGAACACCCCTCTCCGCAGCTAATAAAGCAACCTGATCCAACCCATCCTTTGACAACGAGCTAATCTGCACCCCACTAATCTCCGTCCCTATTCTCGGGGTAATATCCCTGACTTGAGCTTTCCCATTGAGGATCTCTGGTTTTGTTGGATCGGCTCGACTGCCTGGTTCAGTGGTTTCGAAGAGAGGTATATCGAGGGTGGGTGTGAAGCCTTCTGGGCGGACGGGAAGGTAGTGTGGGTATAGTGGGTCGGAAGTTTGTTGGGCCATTTGGCTGATTAGAGTTATTTGTGTTTTAGTATTTTGTTTTAGAAGTATTTCTTGTACTTTTTTTTCTTTGTTTGTTTAAGGATGCGCGCGTTATGGAAGACTTTTATAGATTAGTGTGATATCGCATGGGTCTATCGAGGTGTATATGCATGTACGTCGGAAAGATCCGTAGGTGTTGGTTGGAATACAATCTCTTATTTAACCTAGCCTAGAAATCCTCCCGTAGTACTTAACGATGTTAAGTTAGAGTATGACTGGTTGTACTTGTGATGGTTAAAAATGGGTTAGAGAAGGCGTTTTATACCCTGGTAATCTGGAGGGTGGAAGCGTTCGATAGGCTAGAGGTCGGCTACTCCGCGATAATCCCCGAGAGTGGGGAAGGAAATATGATTCTATATCTCCACTCCATTGCGTGCGGGATGGAGATGCAATTTTTCTTTTTTCTTTTGGAGGTATCTTGTTCAATGGTTGTCCTGTGGTGAAAGTAGTGTGTGTATCGGAGGATTGGATTCCCCAATTCCTATATTATTTAGTTTAGAACAGAACAGTTGCCTACCTACATTGATCGCATTATGTAGATTGAACTTGGGGCTTTGCTTATGTTCGTGTTCGCGATCACGCAATTGAAGTAATGGTATTCGACATTGCTAGGTTTAAACGAGCAAGTGGAAAATGAGCTAGGGAAGTACAAAGTTTAAAAAAAGAGAAACCATAAAAACCTTTTAAGAGCTGCAGAATGATATAAACGAATAATCGGGAACTTAATTGACTTCATTATCTCAAACGATGTCGGTGCTATCAAGATTGCGGAGCCGCCTGAAGCGGTTCTTCGACAGCCCAGAACGCGTGCTTGTCCTTAAAGTAGATTTATTTCTACTGTCGTGGGCTTTCATTGCTGGCTTGACTAAAGTATTTCCTAAGATCCATGCTATAATTCGTCAATGTGTGTTCGTTAAGGCTAACGACGTGGTAGGACATGGACCAATCTGCAACAACAAATGCATATGTCGCCGGATGGAAGGAGGCACTCGAACTCAACGGCAATGAGCTAGTCGAATTCACAACCTACTTTTCTATCGGGTATGCGATCGCAATTGTGCCGTCGCAGGTTATTCAGACAATGGTATGATGATCCGCATTTGCTGCCAATGAAGTGGAATTGAGCCAATTTTGATAGGTCCGACCGTCATTGTTTCTTCCGCTATGCGAGGTCATCTGGGGAGTACTTACGCTGGTGTGAGTTAAGTTCTACAGAGCTAGCGAGTTGGTATACTAATATTTACTGGAGGACTTATAAAGCCACGAATGCTCGTCAGGTGTATGTCTTGCGATTCTTTCTTGGTATCTTTGAATCCGTAGGTTGAAGCTTTCGGTGGGTTTGGTTATACCCTATTGACGTTAGTAGACATCCTGGCCAGGACTTGCAAGCCTGATATTCAACTGGTGTAAGCAAGATTGAAGCTGCATGTAAGACAGCACAAGTTAGTTACTGATAATCCAAGACTTACCCAAGGAGCTGGCAATGAGACTAGCAATCTTCGGTACGAGCGGCGTAGCGGGTAACATGTTTCTTGGGATCCTTCAGGCTGCAATGTATAAGAACCTTGACGGTGTCCGCGGTCTCGCTGTAAGAGGATCTCGAGCTGATTATAATAGAGTATGTCTGCTGACATCATGTAGGGATGGCAATGGATGTTCATCACATGGTAAAAACTAGCCACCAAAAAGATTGACGAAGTTCGACTAATGAAGTTGCGCCTCAGTGGATGCATCACCATCGGTTGGGGACTCCTCGGTTTGCTCATCATTCCAGATTCACCGGCTATCACTAGAGCGCTCTGGTTGACTCGCTCCCAACGGAAGCTATCTCTCACGCGTATGCATGACGAAGGTAAGAAGACTGCAAGCTTGATCGACCGGCAAACATTATGGAAGAAAATAAAAGTGACTGCGAGAAGCCCACTTAGTTGGCTTTTCCTGGCTGCGTATCTCCAGTTTGCGTGGAACCAGAGATCAAACTCGTACTTTCTGTTATATCTCAAGGGATTAAAGCATCTGGATGGTAGTCAACTATACAGGTTAGTCATGCAACATTGCCGATTACTGCTGTAAATTGCAAACTAATGGCCCTTTTCAGTACTTACAAAGTAAATCTCATCCCATTGGGTGGTTATGCCCTATCAATCGTCAGTAATGTCGGACTCAATGCTATTAGCGATTGGAAGCAATGGCGATGGCAAATTTCGGTTTTCGCTGCGGTAAGTCGATAGTATTCTTATTAATCCCTATCAATGCAATTGACGGCTAGTGAAACCAGTCGATAGCAACAATATGTTGCATTGTTCTCGCCGCCTGGCCAGATTCAACACCTACAATCATGACGTTCTACTTCCTATCTTATTCCACAGCCGCGTGGGGGTAAGTCGAATGAAGTTCCTTGGAAGATTTGGCAGTTGTCAATTGACTGATATTATAGCTATGCGCTCATTGCTTGGCTCGCCGATATTCTCAAAAAGGAACCCGAAGCACGGTCGATCCTCGTAGCTGTGGCTGTGACTCTCGTTTGTAAGTTCATCCTTGATGCCATTGGAGGCGATAGTATTTCTAACATTCAACCATTAGACGTTGGGCACGCGACAATTCCACTACGCGCCTGGAGAGTATCGGATAGTCCACGATATCCAGTCGGATTCCCACTCTCCGCGGCATTTGGT
Source organism: Rhytidhysteron rufulum CBS 306.38 (assembly GCA_000467735.1). NCBI lineage: Eukaryota > Fungi > Ascomycota > Dothideomycetes > Hysteriales > Hysteriaceae > Rhytidhysteron > Rhytidhysteron rufulum. The sequence goes on from AJFL01002144.1 coordinate 7,879, forward strand.
GTAGGAAGCATCATAGCTATCCTTGGTATGCGCTGGTATATGAAAAAGTACGTCAATTCCTATATCGCCACTTCCTGGAAGTGATTGAGCGGTCCGGGCTGATATGTTCCATTACAATAGCCAACAGAGCTTGATTGAATTTGGTTTTGATAGTACCGCGGTTGCTGAAGAGTTGCAAGAGCGAGAATTCGGAGAAGAGGCAAAAGATGGAGCGGTTTCCGTGAATACAGTTTCGAGGAATTGAATGCCTTAGAGGAATTGCTTTGGGGGCTGTAGAAGTCGTGTTGGGAAGCAGATCTCTCTCTTGTAAAAAGCCTTCGTTAAACAAATATGCGATTAGTTCGTCCACTCCGCTATCGCTATCCAAAGGGATGGGAGAATGGATGAAAAAGGAATATTGTGTTATTTTGATCGTAGGAATCTTGCATCCCTCAGAAAAAGAAAAAAGGGTACCTATTATGTAATGAGTCACATGACACGGTGCTAAGTTATTCCGGAATTACGATATTTAAGCCAGCACATTGCCAACGCATTGCCAATTCATTTCAATACTCCGTCCCATTTTTGATGCTGCGTTTCCCATAAAATTTCCTGCCAAACTTTCTGATACCATTTATTTCTGTGCAATATATAGAACCTTACGTAATCAAGAGAATCATTTCCCCTTAACTTTGGAAAAATGGATTCATCGACCAACCAAATCAACTACTGAGTACGTCGCTGGGAGCTACAAGCAATATAAGAATGACACAAGTGCATTTGCAACATGGCTTGGCCGTGCTGCCGAGGCTTGTGGCTATAAGGCGAAGCCCAGGAAGAAGTTATCTGAAACCCCTGCTAAAGATTCACCAAAGTCTTCACCTACAATTCCTGTTGGTTCCCAGCGGCTCAAAGGCAAGGCGAGGAAGGAGGCAAATAAAACAGAGGTCTAGATCTAGGTACCCGATGAAGACTCTTATGGAGCCGAAAACATTACAACGGTGAAGTACGCTGTGACGACGCAGGAGCTTCTAGATCAGATTGATGTCGTATCTCAGTCAAGAAAAATCTCAATGCCTTCTGGTATCAGGAAATACTTGAGAGGGCGATCAAAGCACGCGAACGCTGCTCGGATTGGTACGAATCAGCGAGAAAGGATGTTGCTAATCTGGACAACGGCAAACATCGACATTTTATTAAAAATTTTACAAGATGCCTTATCAAGGCTGGGCTCTGAAGAAAAGGAGGCCCCTGCCAGTGCCACCTCTGTAAACACCGCGAAGCCGTCGCTTAAAAACAGTGGCGCCATAGGTCTCGAGTAAGTTTTAGAGACAATATAGCAAGCAGATTGCAGGGTACTAACTTGATAGGAACCGTTTTTCAGCTCTTGAGATCGAGGATGTGGATGAAGCGTTTGACCTGTCACCAACCCAAGTCGCCATTGTTACCAAGCAAACCTCGAAAAAGATTAATTCTATTGACGTGTTTGAGCTTGAAGCGGAGCGAGCATTCGATGACTTCTTTGCAGTCTTCTGCTTTTTCGAGGACTGCGCTTCCGGCCGAGCCAGTCTCGTGATGGCTACAGCTTCAACTCAGGCTGCCGTATATACGGTTCGTCGCGCTGAGCGAAGCCTGTGCTCCACTATTTTCCCAGAAGAACCGGTTAAGAACTGGTGGTTAAACCTAGCCACTATGATGGTCATGGCTGAAATCATTACAAAAGGAGTTGATCCGACAGGAGGTCCTGGCGTCGATATTTCGCCTTTTGACGACTTTGTCTTCTTACCAGTTGCACGCATCCTTCTCAAGTTTAGTATGTATACTGGTATGGTAGGGGACTCCCAAAAACCGTGGCCTGCTCCAATACCGCCTAACAGGTTTGGCTACGTACATGAACTTCGCAAGATGAATACACTAGAACATAAAAGATTTCAGGAGGATGGTCGAATTCTGTCTCAATTACTCCTAAATCTCGAGATCCCTGACAATGCCAAGAGGTACGAGCCGCCCCATGTGGCAGAAAAGTACCAATTTGTACAAGAGGATGCTTTTTGAAGACAATGCGCCCAGTATGGCTTAAACCTGAATTGAGCGCTACATCGGTCTTCATGGCCCAGATCATGCTCGACATTTTCCACAGTTGCGAATCGGAATTGCCTCGTTTCTATAGGCAACTGGTTTATTCAGGAAAGTACTAGGACATATCAATCGAATTCAAAATGTTAGGCAATGGGGTCGGGAAAACAGCCGGCGTAAACTGGCCGGAATCAGGAACGAATTTCCTAGTGTCGATACACCACACGATGAAAAACATCAATATGCCATTATTCCCCTTTGTCAAGAACACCCTGTTGCAATCCTGTACATTTCCCAAGATGTACACAATGGCAAACGCACCCCCAGAAATCAAAGCAGTTTGGAATGAGGACCAGCGCTCAAATCCTGAGCTAGCCGCCGCGTTCGAGCATTTCAAGGCAGATGTGATACGACCTAACCCGGCTGATGACTTTGCGTTTATTCATAACCCTCTATACTCTGGTAGTATGATGATTAAACTGCTGCTAGAGTACCACGATGCTGGGCTATCACTGGCGAATGCACACGTAACCATCTTTGCTGTCGCCCATCTTTACAACACTCTACGCCAGCTTAATATGCTCGACCAGCCTTGGAAGCTTATGGAGCGTATCATCGAACTTCATAAAAAACCACTGTTTGCTGGTGTCGTTCCTACAAAGATATCAGATATTGCAGCTCGATATGGATACCGTCTAAACATACAAGGAAAGCAAAAGAACTTCTCTCAAGAGGATAGGTGGAATCTAAAAGAATCACCTTCGACCAAGATCCTGAGGTTGATGTTAGAAGATGGTGTTTACAGTCAGGAAAGAGCCTTGTGGCAGATTGAGCAAAATGTCGGAACCAAGGAGAAGTCAACTTCTATCCCTAATGTTCAGAATGCATTTTCTAATATGCTTGATGACGCCTCTATCGATTACATTCGACTTACGACGCGGTGTCGCCGTCTTCTCGAACAATTCCATAATATGTGGAATGTTGAACTCCAAGCCCAGGACGTAGGTGGTCGACCCACGCCTATCAGGGACGACCCGGCCGACTTTGAACCTACATACGTCACCATGTGTTACGAAGCTGTTGAGGAGGCCAGAATGGCCATAGAATCGGGGATCTTTCTAACCAGCAGCGCAAACCAAAATCCTGACGACCCATTTCGCCATGGGACGGGCCTCATGACTACAAGCAAAGTGCTCAAAAACTTTTTGAAGAAGGAGAACGCTGAAACTGATCATATATTTCCTCTTGGAATACTCTCGCATGGTGCGGATGACGAAACAGTGACAAATGATTACGACAAGACTCATCAAGATTGGGTAAAGAAATATAAAGTCCACCGCCTCTCCTCTGCGAAGGAACTACAAGACCTCCTTACCAGTACCACATATGTCATCCTAGACTTATGGACTGACTACGACAAAACACATAGAGCCGTGGGACAGGAATTTGCTAATATGGCGGTTGCTCACCAAGTGCCTGGCATACTCGCATTCGGCAGGGCTAATGCAGACGATATGCGGGACTTAGCACAGAAATACAGGAGGGACAATGTGCAGACGTTTGTGTTCTTCAAGGATGGGAAGCAGGTTGCTGTCAACGGGCGGCCTTCGATTGAAGCTGGAGATGAGAAAGCGTTGAAGGCGGCTGTTAAGAAATTGGGAGGATTGGCAAAGAAACGTTTGGAAGAGCAAAAGAAATGATTGGCTCTTGCAGATTCGGTGTAGATCCCTAGTACTTCTGATATTGTGCTCACTACTGGACAAGAAAAAAAGACGTATCATATTTGGCCTTGTTTTGCATTTTCTCGCGCTCATCTTAAGGACTAGGTTCACAAGATTGATTTGGTTCATGAAAAATGCTGTCCGCAATGAGTTTGCGTTTTATTCTGCTAGAAGTGGAGAAGTGTTTAGATCCTTCCAAGCTACGCTAGCCAAAGACCTGATGTCTCAGCTCGACTTCGGTTCCGCGTTTCCTCGAATAGCTCGACCGCTACACTACACAGTATTATGACAAGGATTTCAAGAAGATCTAGATGTCATCACCGTGATTAGACTGCCCTGTGAAGTTAGGATGCGATTGTTCAAGGTATGCTAGTCAAAAGAGGAAAGTCGGATCCGACCATCGGATCCGTCATATGGCAACCTATCGTTAGAGCTATACCATTGCGCGTAGTCTACGCTGAAACTAGATATTTAGGAACCCGCGGAAATGGAATATAGTAGTGGAGACGTGGCGTATTTCTCGAAACTATGCCTAGTAGTTCTTTTATCGTAAGAATATACGATGGTGAGCATGAGTAAGGCTTTAAGATCGGATCCGATACCATATGACCAAGCAATTCCTACAAACGGTTAGACAGGACACTGGGAAAGTATATTTAAATTCGCCCTGTTTTCTACGTTCTTTTATTCACAAAACGATAAAACGCTTCCTCTGTTAGTCTTTCTACCTCTCAACATCATGCCTTCAATTCAAATCGCACTTGCTGGCGCCACTGGCAACCTCGGCGGCTCTGTCCTCAAAGCACTCCTCGCCGTAGGCTACAGCGTCACGGTTCTCTCACGCGTAGGCGGAAACTCGTCCAAATTACAACCGCACCCAAACCTCACCATCAAAGAAGTCGACTTCAGCTCCGTCCAATCTTTGACTCCTGCTCTACAGGATGCCGAAGTAGTCATCGCATGCCTTGCCACCTTAGCAATAGGCAGTCAGAACCCGTTGATCGACGCCGCTGTTGAAGCAGGAGTGAAACGATTCATCCCAGCAGAGTTCGGCATGGACTCTCACAATCCTTTATGTGTGCAACTACCCGTTTGTGCGCCTAAAGCCGCGACGCAGAAGTACCTTCTGGAGAAGTCTAACTCCAATCCGGGGTTCACGTATACGGGGATTGCGAACGGACTATTTCTGGATTGGTGTATTAAGGAGGGTCTTATCATGAACGTGCCCCAGCATACAGCCACTCTGTATAATGGCGGAGATGTGCTTTTCAGCACGACACTTCTGGCTGACGTCGCAAACGCCGTTGTGGGTGTCATTGAACATCAAGCTGAGACGGCAAATCGTATTGTCTACATTCACTCTGCGGTTGTTACCCAGAACAGATTAATCCAGTACACCAAGGAAAAAAATGGAAAGGAGTGGGATACCGTCGTAAAAGATACAGAGGAGGTCAGGCAGGAAAGCTTGGCGGAACTGGCTAAAGGTTCCAAAGGCGATATTGATGCCGCAATGCTGGGTTTCTGTATTTGTGGATCTTGGACTCCTGAATATGGGTGTGATTTTTCGAACCACTTGGATAATGAGTTGTTGGGTGTGAAGGAGATGAGTGAAGAAGAGCTGAGAGCGTTGGTGGAGAGTTTCTTATAATACGGAGTTTGCTTTAAGTAGAAAAGAGAATTAGATGAGAAAATGAAAGAATGATCTAGTTGACTACGCATACTTATGCTTATATTATGAAACCGTGTTCTCCAATTAGCATTCCCAATTGAATCAAATGATTCTTTCCTCATGCATCGAGTTAACCAGCGGATCCGAGGTAGTTATGGAAAAGGACAAGGTAGACTTCTCTCCTGCCAAGCCTGCTTACCAAGCAAGACGCGCTTGGACCAGGGGTTATTCTCACGTCCCCAGACACATCCATTTCTCTTCTTCAACATTCCCATGGGAATAGCAATGTATGAGGATGCCAAAACATTCACCTCAACGGCGGATACAGTTTTCAAGTTGTGATTCTTGCCGTCGTTCACGCGTTGCCTGTGATGCCTCAAAATTTGGTCATCGACCGGGCAAAGCGAGATGGACTAGTTCATGTTCGAGATGTGCACGTAGAGAACGACCGTGCACATTTGAGGTAAGGGGAAATGGTTTGTCCATACCTAATATACGGAGACTTACTACTTTTAGTGGATCAAGAATGCGGGGAAGAAACCTCGAAATCCTCGTCAAGATACAAGATCCCACTCACCCACGACTGAACCGGGATCTTCTATTTCCTGTGAAATCGACCAAGCAGACTCTCCTGCAGTTGGATCTTTCGGCGAGACAAACATCTTTCCACAACTAAACCTAACTGAGCCACCCAGTCCTCAAGAGTCTGTCGACGTTTTACTAACGCGGTGGTCGGACCAAATATTTCATCGCGGGTTTGAGACTATTTTTGGTCTCCTGGTCGGCAGGAACGGCTGTCCATTTGTGTACGTTTGATGGATAATCCATGAAACGACCGGAAGCCCCTAACAAGCACAGAAAAGACTCCAATAGCGATACTTGCGTTCCTGTAGTAAGCCTTTTCAGAAAGCTTGACGCTGACAGAGATGACGAATTAGACCGTCAAAATGCAGGCCGTGCATCGCAGATACGAAACCAAAGACAGGAAAGGGATTTCCAGATCGAGCAGTCTCTGAGGCGGGCGATCCAGTCTTTTGCAGCTCGATGGCTTTCGCTAGTACCGCAAAGAAATCAGTTTGCTGCAAACCAGATTGAAGAAGTCATAAGAGACAGATGGCGCACCACCAGAAAAGATATGCTGAAAGTCATCAACCGCATGTCCTATAGATCTGCCCTCACATTGTACCTTTTCTCTCAAACTCCCATCCCAATGGGAATTTCTGTAGATGAAGAGATAGATGGCATTAACGGGCTGTTATGCATTCAGACTGCTCTCCTGCAGTTCCAAAGGCTCCGAGAGGGGCAAAGAAGTTGTCAATTTGACGGGCCAGAAGTGTCTTGGACACAACCAGGAACCAGGAACAAACCTAGGCTCACACAGGAATTTCTAGATTTTGAAAGCAGAGCTCATTGGGCTGCGGTGATGTGGGATACTTCTTGTGCTTTAAACCTAAATATTCGGACTTCTTTGACGTCAGGACTAAACGGAGCATGCTCAGAGCCAGCATGGCGGCTTACCAGGACATTCCTCGTGGGGTCATTCTGTCCCGAAACAGAGCACTGGCGGACGGGCAGTTTTGAAAGGTCTGATGAAGTAACTTCTCAGATTATCGCTGCTGCAGGTGTCTGCAAGCTCTATGTCTGGAAAAACATCACGTCATTGAAGGAAGCCCTCAGAGAAGGAGTAGATGAGGAGACTGTTCTTTTCGTATGGAGATCACTTCTTGATGGGATCGGAATTTTCAAATCTTCAATTCGTCCGCTTCTCAACAAGTGCGAGAGAAGCCTCCATTTCATGGACCAACTGAACCGACTAAGTTGGTATGAAGTTAACCTTCAATACTACCTGGGTATTTTAGTCCTAGTTAAGGCGCTTGAGGTGGCTGGTCGCTCTGATCTATTGCTGCAGATAACTGACGCGAGACAAGATGCTGAACAAGAGTCTTTCAACGTCCTTAGATTCGGCTTAGAGAGCACATACGCCATTTACGGATCCGAAGTAGACTCAAACACTGCCTCGAGGTCTGACGCTAACACCGGAGATTCTGTTGAGCCAGTCATAGCATCATTTATCGCCATCGATCCATATCCCGAGCACGTAGTTGATTCTATACTGCTGATGAATGAGGTCATAAACCGCCAATATCTCCAAGGCAAGATCAAGCACGAGGTCCACTCTTATCTTTCGTCAACTTTGGTTAATGCTCTTGGACAACTTCCTCAAAGTTCTAAGACTGTCCATGCCGCTCAAGAGAAATTGCAAAGGTCACTTCACAAGCTCGACGCCGTACTCGACAATGACGCTGCGGCTGAGGCACGTTAAGAATTGATTACAAAAGGTACCCATGAGTGTTGTGACAAATCATTCCCACGTCTCGATTTCAGACGTAGTGTATGTTCGAGAGGCCTGAGGGAAACGAAATCCAATTCCTAATAACAGCACAACGGCTTAAGGAAATTTTCGCCCACCTGAGGTGTACTCGTTCCTACTACTTCCTGTAAAAGAATGGCCCTGCAGGATTGTCCCACATTGCTTCGAAACTGCCACTGAAGTGTATTCGCGCGATTGAACACGCGGTCACGACCCCAAGGCTCGCTACTATTCAATACACCTCATCCAAACTGCTTAGCTCCGGAATGAGAAGTACTTTCACACCGAGTTAGGTCACCCTGTAACCTAAACCCCTCTCTGCAATCTCCACATCTAAACACTTTCTGATTTGGCGCTCGATGAGTCCGCTCAGGAATTTTAAGATTATGCTTGCGAGTAAGCTTAGTGCTGCACTGGATACAATCAAAGGAGACTTTTTAGGCAGGAATTCCGCTTCGCCATTGTCGAAATCGATCGTACCATGGAAATCGGCTTCATGTTCCTTAAATTCCTTCAACGTGGCGCAACCAAGGATGACAGTGTGGCAACTGGAAATGAACAAAAGTATTATCGCTCGTGTTTTGGACCGTGTCCATCGCGAAGTGGTTTCGTAGGGAAGCCGTTGTAAAAGCATGCGCAATTAACGCGCGGACATTTAAATGTATTCGGGCCATAGTATGTTTCAATCCTGGATTTGATGGACGTACCCGAGGCCGCTTCCTCCAGCGATGTACGAACGTTGTTGATTATTTGGACGAGTGCTAGAACCTGTTCTTCGGAAGAAGGCTCTCCGGTTACGTCAAGCTGTCTTTTCGGAAGCTAGACGATAAATGCCTAGTATGTCATTAATTCTTTGCGGTCTCTCCATGATACTTTTAGGCACTGAGAATGCCGGTTTGGATTCTAACCAGAGTCTTTCGACAAATGCAAAGGACGACACCGCCAGCCCAAACTCAACCTTCCTGGGAGATGTGGAGAGCTTACCTGGAGCACGTAGCCAATAGGATAAGATCGAGCACGTGATTTGATCAGTCAGCCCTATCAACATCCCACCATTATTTTCGATAGACTTAAAATTCGACCTAGAACTCTGCTCCATTTATTTTTTGCAATAGATATTCTTTTATTGAACATCAATTATCTTAGAGATTGGATATAAGCTACTTCTTGGTTTTCAGGTTTCCTCGGCTAGCTTTACCAATTTTAGGAGTTCTACCATCTTCAAAAGGGGATGCTTAGCGGCGTGTCAGATTAAAATAAAGCATATGGAAGACGGTGTAAGAGATCGAATCATGAGTTATCTTTGGAAGGATGATATACACCGGACGTTGAGAATGAGCCAGCCCCGCGATTGGTGCCTTGTAGCCTCGATGCGTGCCTACCTTATTTTCATGGATAACGACTACATTCAAACACCACAAGAATTGAGGACTCTGCATTTAGTAAGCAATTACAACAAGAAAAACATAAAAGATTGGACATCTTATCATGCCCAGCATGCCAATTCCCAGCCACCTCCCTGCTCGGGGGATTAAGCTTACGCTGGATTCCCGTATGCAGTCCAATCACGGCCCCTTCCTCATCAAACCCTATACACCATTGATGTATTATCCCGACGTCCACCCTTTGCGAATAGAACGCGTAGGCAAATTTACTTCAACAACCCCGAGTTCCTGCAGAGCTGCCATAATATCGTTCTCGGCCCCTGCTTTACGAATTGCCTTGTACTCTTGGCCTTGGCACCAAGCTATTAAATCAACCTTGAGGTTCTCAGCTTTCTAGCATTATGTCGAATCAGATCCAGCATCGTCGACATGGGGAGCTGAAGTGCAAGGAGCTTGCGTTATCATAGTGATTGATCGTCTTCGGGTCAAGAACGGTATTCGCAATATTACTACGTTTCTCAGACGGGGGAACGTCAGCTATGAGTATACCGATCAATATACGTCATGGTTGGCATTGTTTCCCCTGCGTTGTAGGCTTTGCTGAAGACAATATAAACCTCAATCGCGACTGCCTGTTATTCTCTCCATTAGCTTTCAAACCAGTCCACTTTCAATACCTCCCGCCTGACAATGTTCTCGTTCAAGCCTGCCATCGCGGCGTTTTGCGCCCTTTTTGCTGCTACTACTACCTTGGCGCAAAACAGCACTACCAATAGCACTCGTTTGATATACCAATTCCCAAACGACACCTACATTGAGAACTTGGCGGTGCGAAGCAACAACCAGATCCTCTTGACGACTCTCACATCACCAAGTCTCTGGAGTGTTGACCCTGATGCAGACGAGCCTGAAGCCTCAATCGTCTACACCTTCCCCAACTCAACCACCACCTACGGCATCGCGGAATTTGAACCCGATGTTTTCGCCGTCGCTTCCGGAACCTATGCCATTGGCGAGGGTAGTACACCCGGTTCGTTTCTGATCTGGCGAGTCGACTTCTCTTCCCCACGTAACACCACCGGTCCGGATGTCTCTCTCATCGGAACCGTGACCCAAGCCATCTCTCTGAACGCAATCTCCATTCTACCGAACCTACCCGGCGAAATTCTGCTCGGTGATCTCGGAGCTGGTCAAATCTACCGCATGAACACAGAAACGGGAGAACTGGGCATTGCCATCAACACGCTCAACGACCTAGTCAATCTCGGCTTTGTCGAAGAATTTGGCGTCATCGGCGTCGACGGCATTCATATTGTCGATGACGTACTATACGCAGCCAACATTGGCAAGTCCACCATTGGAAGGCTGCTTATTAACCCAGATGGTACCCCCCAGGCTGGTGCCGAGCCCGACATCTTTTACAATGGTGCTGACGGGACTACCGTTGATGACTTTGCGATCGATGACGAGGGAAATGTTTACGCCGTTACGGGTACGGGAAATACGATTCTGCAGCTTACTCCTGATGGACAGCAGATCTTGCTTGCAGGTGATCTAAACTCGACCGAGATTGCGGAACCTACCTCTGTGGCATTTTCGAGAGGTAACACTACGACCTTGTTCATTGTCACTGGAGGCGGATTGGGTGTACCGGTTAACGGGGACTTGGTTCCTGGTGGTCAGGTCCTGGCGCTTGATCTGTAAGGAATTACGATGTAGGATATACTGCGGAGCTGAAGGCTCGGAAATTTGTGCGAAATACCTTGGTATATAGCTGGTTATGGTTTAGATTGTATCTTTAGTGCCAATTGTAACGCTTAGAGTGCGTATTTTCGAACTGTGAATAAGAGTGGTGATACTTACCGATCAATCAGATTATGCATCACTGAATCAGCGTGAGCATAGACGTCATCAGCTGCAAGGAGGCCCTGGTGTCCTCGGCAAAAATGTCTCGGATGATAAATGCAATGTAAGCATGAACATTCCCCTGGCAAAGCTACCTGAAAACCTTAATTTAGCGGTCTAGGATCGACTTTTGTGACCCGGAATTCTTCTCGCGTGGGGCCAGGGAAGGTAATCGTGTTCATCCCGAGGGTATACCTTGCTTCGGGGAATTATATGGTTGCAAGGGAAATCCGGATGGAGATGTCTGATATAGGATTCTGGTTTCTGGGATGGGTCTTGAAATATACGAAGAATGCGAGCTGGTGTGATTATTTGAGTGGGGGATACCAAAGTGGAAAATATCGTGTTTCGGTGCTAGTCTGTAATATGTTAGCGCTGAGGTTGAAACCTACACGTTATCAGGACTTCCAAAATACCCTCAAGACTGTAACAAAGCTCCACCAGAAATTAATTGTGGTTCCTTCTTCATTGATAGGAACCCAACTTTTAGTTGTCACGTCACCTAGGCTGCTATCAACTAAACTATGAGGCTTGGTTCTATTGAAGCTAGCGGAAGAGCACAGACCAGGCAGCTACCTAATGGCACCAGGCAGCAACCCCCTTCTTCTCGACTTTATCTAAACCTCACAGCCTACGACTCCTTCATCCTTAATTTTACATCAATTTACCGCTATGGGATCCTGGGACTGCTACTGTGCTATTTGCAGTGGTCCGTTGAGTACCTATGTCCGTTTCGGGAGCAAGTCGAGAAAGGCGTTGAAAAGACGACACATGCGAATAGCGAAAAAGAAGAGAAAAATTGCTGGGAAAGACGTTTCTGACAACAATGAAGAGGAAAATGCATCAGATGTGGATTCCGACACCGCAATGCTAGACGGGGACCATGGCGATGGAGAAGGCCAGACGGATGACGGTGGCTACGACAGTTGGGAAGAGGACTACAGCTACAACCCGGAAATGATGAATGAAGATGACGCTCTCTGGTTAGGGAGATGCCGTTGCTTGGGCTTTAACCCGGACGCACCTGGAATTTGCAAGTAAGTCAAGGGTGCCTGTATGTTGGGGGTCCGTTAACTAACGGAATCAGAGCCTTCGTTTCGGGAAGAGGCTCCTATAGTGATTATGTAAGTCCCATTTCTGACAATTTTCAAATAAAATATCTGACCAAAATGTTCAGGGCAGTTTTGAATTTAATGGTATGAATTTGAGATTAGATTAGCATCATTTCAGACAGCTGACTTTATAAAGAACCCGGTGAAGCGTTGTCAGATCTTTGTCTTTGGTGAGCCACATCAAAAGTCTTTTAAGGAAGTCGCTAAGAACTATAAGCTACACTTCAACTGATGCAGATGAGGTGACGGTCTTCCCATTTCACGAAGAATGTTACAAAATTCTTGCTCGAGCGCTCACGGGCGAAGATGACGTCGAAAAAATAGACAAGGACAATCTATACACTGTCATGGCAGAATTTACGCAGGATTACGCTCATTCTTTGGACCTCGATTATGGTGGAATAAATGGTGCTGAGCAGTTTTGGGATTGCATTCCAGGCGAAGAGGTTTGTTGTACTCATTAACTGTCCTTCCATTTTACCATACTTACCATTATGTTTTTTAGTATAGTGTCTCTAATCCAGCTTTGAACCCAAAAATATTCGACGTATTGACCCAGACAGTACCACGGCAGAATGCTGCGAAAGTTCCAACAAAATTCAACCTCGATGATAAGGTCCGCCAGGATCCATTTGCGGGGCTGCCTGTTGAAATAATCTATTTGATTCTCGAGAATTTGCCAGCAACTTCAATCTTTACTTCCATGGAGGCATCACTGAACATATACAGTTCTACTTGCAACGACGCATTTTGGAAACTTCTTATTCGAAGAGAAATACTGCCATGGTTCTGGGAACTCCAACCCCTCATTGAAGATGTAAATGATCTGGATCTCAAAAGGCTATACCTGTGGCTTGACAAGCTAACGGCCCCAACTTTCGGGATGGAAGGCCCATTTCTGGGTGTGGCGAACCGCAGACGTATTTGGGGTGTTTGCGAACAGCTTAGAACGTCTTACCAGAATCTAATAGCTGAAGATTCGAGTGAAGATGAAGATGATGAGGTAGCGAAGGCAATCATGGACAACGCCATTTCTCTTCAAATGCCTTTGGTCCACTACCCCGAACCGCGAGGTACCACAGCGGCCTCCAAGCAATTCGTTCGCTCATGGGATGAGATTGACAGCACACCATGCATTTTCGAGTCATTCTGGAATGCGAATGGGAACCTCGTTGGCGTCGGAGTTGTCTTTCGTACCGAGCGTCGTGTCCTTGGGCAGGAAAGTAAGATGCTTGGTATTACAAGTTCTTCGGCTCTGATTCCAGTTGGAGAGTGGATCAAGGAGATTAGGCTGAACATCAGTATATTAGACACGTCCAATTATAGGATGGGCAGTGGTTCTGCGGGGGTAAAAGGTCTTTTGGTATGTTCAATGATCTTCATTTCCTCTAGCCGCAACTAATAAGCCCTTATAGTTGATATTGACTTCTGGAAACTCAGTAGAAGTTGGCTCTCCTGTCTATGGACTCAATCAAAGAGTACTTACTACATATGCTGGGATGGAGTTTATCGGCATGGTTGGTCAAATAGAGCATGTAAGTCATATAACCACTTCTCATATTTATGCTTTTCAAGTTTAGCAACGTGACTTACTCGTCCAGGACGGCGTAATATCCCGCCTCGGCATCCTTCAAAGCCCCCGTTCAGGTGAAAAACTAAAAGATAGCCCTGATATACCCCAAACTCATCGTCTCCTTTGGAGCCACGGAGCGGTCATGTTACCATCCAAGGGCCTCTCCTACCCGATATGGTCCCACCCATACGTCCGCATGATTCCCTTTACGCCTCCTGGCCTACGCAACCTCGCCTACAGCGTTTTACCTCACGCTGCACTCCTCTGGGCCAAGGACGTATCAGAATTGAAAAACCTAACCCGCATTTCTGCTTTCGTGATCGAAGATGGCTGGGTCTCATTTGCTGAGGGAACCCGCCCAATCCACTCAGTCCTAGGTTTTCAAGCCCGACATGGAAAGGAGCCCCGCAGATCCCCGGAGCCTCGATCCATCGGATGCGGTCTTCGCCCTCCCCCTGGACATAGACAGGTATTGAATGCAGGCCCCGAAATAAACGATCCCACGCCTGAACGATCCTGGGATGATAAATACATGGTACATTTCGACATCGATGGACCTGGTGGCGAAATCGTCACGGAAATCCATGTCTCGGAGCAGGCGAAGGCGGTGAAATTGATTACGAATTGGGGACGGGAAGCGTACTTTGGAGAAGGCGATAGGGGGTTTTGGAATATTTTGAGGGCGGGAGAGGGGGAGATGCTTTGTGGGATGGTGGTATGCTTTGGGACCTTTTCTGGGTTTAATCAGGAGATTAGAAGGTATAGTCGGTTGAAGACGAGTGCCGTTACGGGACTTGTTATGGATAATAGGGAGTAGGGTGCGTTTTAGAGAATAAACCAGTAGATAGATATCATGGTATCTGGGAGTCATTTCGGGGTATTGTGCATTACCTAGAGTAAGATATAGCGTATTCTAGTCGAATGATTGATGTATAGGGATAAACGCAAACTCCAATCTGTATTTGTACCTGTCCAATGATCCGGTCTTAATGTGATAGTGAAAGTTCTCTTTATTTGAATTTGAAACGACATTTCTAATGAATTATCAGAGACGTAGCTTGTGAGTACTCCGTATGGTTCTCACAATCGGTGTTGAGAACTTGTTGTGTGCGCCAGTTCCTTCGTGCTATGGATCAATGAGTTTTTGCCTAGCTGCCTAACTTATCTTTACTAACACAATTTGCTTCTTTAGAACGACCTTTCTTTTCGGGTATTATTAAGGGCTTTATCTACGAGCTTATCTTCTTTAAAGGCAGAGTAACTACAACCCCTTGAACTATACCCGTCATAGAACTGAAATGAGCAGCATGAAGGATGGTTTTCACAATCAATGAATGTTTACATAATCATACCCTTGCTTATAGATCCTCTCACGCTCCCTATATCCGTCTAGTACATGCTAAGAATACGCGTGCGTGTCTACCTACACCACCTCGTCAAACAGGATTAGCATCCTACGGGAGGCAGAGTATAAAACGCCTGTTTACAAGGTCTGAAACTCCTTCTCTAAGTAGATTTTAGAAGCTCTTTAGCTCAAAGCAGTCATAATCTCAATGCTTATACTTAAGAAGGCCTAAATTGTTTACTGTAGGATGCTAGCCCGGCGTGCCTAGGCAGTGTAGGTATGCGCGAAAATTACGCGTATACACGTGTACTTTGGTAGCTTAAGCCTCTATCTTAATTCATCTTCATTCACCTTCATCTATCGCAATCTACCGCAATTCATCTTGATCTATGATCAGATTAATGAATCCTGCCATGAACAACGGAATACCTGGGGAATCCCGGATCAAGCGGTCGCGTGAAATCATCGCCGAAATCTCCTATGCAGAGTTACTCAGATTGGTTCCACCGGATGTGCGAGTAGAAGAGCCAGCAGCAGAGGTGCTAACAGAGTTTTCAACAGATTTTTCAGCAGAGGTTCCAGTAGATGTGCCAGCAGATGTACTAGCAGAGATTCCAGCAGAGGTCCCGGTAGAGGTCCCAACAGTGGTCCCAGCAGTGGTGCTAGTAGACCAGTAAGTAGATAAGCTAGTAGAGGATCCGTCAGAGTTAAACTCACCCCCACTCAACCCCGACCCCATCGGGATCACCGACTTCAAAGATATTGCCTCGTACAACTGGCTCAGCCGACAAGGCCGTTGTATCGCCGTCAAAGATAGCGACCCTACAGCCAGACCGCGGCATATTCTCCAAAGATGAAAACGGCTATCGCAACAAACAGTCCCCTTTGGAACCATTATTTCGCGCCCTCTTCGGACGCACCATCAACCTCAACCGCCGACTCTAACCCTAACTCTAACTTTGACTCCCATCCTAGACAGGGTCTTGTAAACCTACTACAAAATCCTCGCATCAAGCACAAGGGCCCAACTAATTTCCCCTCTGGACTCAGGGTGATACACACCGGGAGAACCGTCCCTCACTCCTCCATCATCGAGATGAAATCCACTACCGCAAAATCAGGGGAATTCAGGATGAGAAAGGTATTCGATCAACTCTGATTCTTGTAGATACCTATTTTGGTCGTCGGAAATCATGTTGGTGGTGTATTCCATAGAGTTGTGGTTAGCGAGAGGACCAAGTTGACTGGTGAATGGGAGTCGCGTCATCAGGCCAGCATACGTCGGTTGGTTCTTTTGATTCGCCAGATTATTGAGATTATGAAGGACCATGGTAGGAGTGTTATGTTGATGTTTGATGGGGGCGATAAATTGAAGGTTGTCGCGTGGGAGGGGAACTGGAACGCTTTGCCCCCGGATTTATATGCGAAATGGAATTCGGGATAGGATGCTATGATCATAGGTGCATTATTTGGAGAGGCAAAGGACTCCAGACAACTCGTTACGGCGTTTAGGGCGTATGGTGGGACAAACCGGCTATTAACCCAGCGCATTGTAGCTTCTAGCTATGAGGCACAAATGACGCTGTCTGGGAGGGCACCGGAAACTTTGGACGTCGAGAGGAGTAGGGAGCTACCGTCTAGATGGGTGTTTATTCATATGCAGGATCTGAAGGAGCATAGGGGGATGCCAGTGGAGGCTATGAGGTGGATATGATCAAAATATCTTCTATAGACTAGCCTCTGGCTTTTCAATAAGTCTCGACTTCGGAGCCATAGGAGCAGGCACTGCACGTGATCAGCTTAGTCAGTTCTCAGGAGAGGTTTCGAATTACATGTAGAGATTCCATCTCATTATATTTACGTCATTAGATCCAGAATCAATCAAATCATCGACTTTCCGTATATACTAAAATACCACCCTTCTCTAAATACATCCCGTGCAACTCCCTGGTCATTGGTTTATGGAATGCCGAGTATCAACGTCCCAGTACATGTAATTGCGTATAGAATGAAGATCTAGTTGTAGATGGTAAATGCAGTATATGAGAGGCTTGTATTCGAAGAGTGAATGAAGTGGAGATGCAGGGATTGCACAGCACCTAAGGTGATCAATGCTCATTCTAGAATCCCTCATCGATAAGCAAACCGGCGCCTTACCGCTTTTGGTACCATATATACAAACCCATAAAACGACAGCCTTCTGATACCCTCCATCATGAAATCTCGTCTATAATTACTAACCGCAGCTCTCGTTGCATATCCGCCACAATCTCACATTAAGACGCATTTGAAACCCCGCTTCTAATCTATCAGATAGCATCCAGGTCCTTAAGGTTGCATCCGGCTCCATCCATAGCCTTTCCTTTTCTTTCCTCAAGGCTATCCTCTCTCTATCTTCTACGTCAAGCCTAAATACAAACAAACTCATCATTTAAATCCATCATGCCTTCAGGTCCAGAAAACGGGCCCACTGAACCCATACACCCGACTCCACCCCGGGCCCCATCAAATGTCACCCAGCCTCGTCGACGACTGGCCTGTCCATCATTCTCAAAACCCTGGCAGAACCTTGCCGCACTCTTTGCAATCGTAACCGCTGTCATGATGACTTATTTCGGAGTTCGAGCATATAGAGTTGCAGTCTGGACAGCCAAGAAGGATTATCGCGAGTACTGCGATGACTACGAGGTAATTATTCACCCATGTACATGTACATACAATAATTCCAATCACACACTAACATCCTATCCCGCACAGAACATGTCGGATATTCCAAACTGTCCGATCGAATATCCGCCAATCAAGAGAAGTGGAGATATCCAAGCCGTAGGTATCGCACCTGGAGAATCCACACTCTACCAAGACATCATAGGATGGATATCCAGACACCAACTCATAGCTTGCATTGTGTTAAACCTCCCAATCATCCTATTAATAATCAACAAATTGATCCGCTTACGGGAATTGCAACGTCCTTATCCACCTCCGATCCCCCCATCCACCTCACGATATAAAGTGTCTAGGACAGCAGATTCACCGGCCAGCGACATCGAATCATCTACCCAAACTATTCTGATTTCCTCTAGGCAAGGTGGTTCGATATATACCGGGGTGAGGGGTCGGAGGGGATTAAATAAGTACGAGTGATCAGGGGAGGTGTATGTACATACATAGATGGGTTTTAGAACCTTGTTACACCACTTCGTACGGCCCTTTTGCAGTCCTTCTTATAGTTTTTACACTCAGTCTTCTATCCCTTTTACACTTCTTCTTATAGCCTTTATACGCTCTTTCCTACGTATATTCTATCGATAATGCTGAGCACTTATATCATAAGTCCCATATTTCTAGAGTCATATAACCCTTCCTTACAAAGTAATATACAGATTACCTACGATAACTGCAATATTTGCCTTCTAATACGCTAAATAGTCTATAGACGAGACTACTACATAATAAAGCAGTATTCCTATATAGGAAAAACCTACGGTACCTAGGTACTTTATTACAATTTAACGTTTTCCGAAAATTTTAATATACTAAGATATTTAATCCATATACTTTTGGATTGACTTATAGTTTATCTTCTAGAAGGAAATATATATATCTATTGTTTTATTTGCATAATTCTTCACTGAATTAACTGAACCGAACCACAAAGTTCCTAATGTCCAATGACCCTGGGTATTTATGCTTCTCTCTCCTTCATTTCTCTTATAATCTATCCTATCTACTTATCTACCTACTCGTTACTTAACAGCTGTACACTGAATTAAATAATAAGTACCTAAAATTATGATAACATATAATTTGAAAAGTATAACCCACTTACTCGTATATGAATATCCCTTATCCTTTATTTCCTTCTTGTTTATCTTAGTATATGAGGCAGTGTTAAAAGAAAAGCTACTACCCAGGTCCACCACACCAAGATCTAACCCTTGACAGCTCACTATCACATAACCTCTCCCTCATCACTCATTTCCCCTCTCCCCCTTTATCTTCCCCCCCCACCCTCTACCCCTAAAACATACTCTAAAACACAGAGAAACCCATGTCCAGTCCTGTTTTACATAGAAGGCCAAACTTATCATCTATTAGGTGAATTGACTATTTATAGTATGGTATAGTACCTTGAACCTATGTCCTTTTACATTTTTCCTACATTGTGAAATAACTGGGGAATCATGGTATATAGAATGGCGTGTAGACATCCTATAGGTGGCCCGTGTAGTTCATATAGGTAGCATAAGACGGTTTCTAAACCCAATCATAACCCATCACACCGCATCCAAACCTCCGTCTAACCATCAAACCCCAAACCAAATCACCAAGTATCCACTCCCACAAACCCCCTCCCAATTCCCCACCTAAGGCTTAAAACTCCTCTCCCCAACACCCACCCTAACAACCCCCCCAACCTCCCCAGCCTCAAACCCAAACGAAAAATCATACTCCCCCTTCTCAACCCTCCACTCTTTCCCCTCCCAAAACGCAAACTCCCTAACCGGCACCACAACTATCACATCCCTGCTTTCCCCCTTCTCAAGCCAAACTTTTTGAAACCCAACAAGAACCTTAACAGGATGCTCCCTAGCCACCTCAGCTCTCCCAGCATAAACCTGAAGAACAGTAGCGCCGGCCCTAGGACCCGCATTCTGCACCGTGATGGTCGTTTTGTAGGAATCCGAGGAGCTTTCTTCAACACGTGCATTTTGGAGGGAGAATGTCGTGTATGAAAGACCGAAGCCGAAAGGGAAGAGGATTTTCTCGCGGGGGAGTTTGTCGTAGTGGCGGTATCCGATGAAGATGC
>AJFL01002148.1:0-18222 GCA_000467735.1 Rhytidhysteron rufulum CBS 306.38
TTGGACTCAAGAGGGAGGAGCTGGTCACTCGCGGGTAGCCTCGACATGTCATTCCACTTGGCCGTGATTCGAGATGTCGTAGGCAGATTTGGCTGGAGATGGGAAAAGAAATGCTCAGCATCCTCGCTGTCGCGAAAATTGATGCTGATTTTCATCTGATATGCCTGTGGATTCAACCCTCGCTTCCATTTGGTGGCGTTGGTGGGGATGGTCGTATGCAAACCCTGCAGCGGAATGCGATAAGGGTTTATATCAAAGGAAAACGCTTTATTTTCATGTGCAGTCCGAACGGCAGTGATCCGGCCATAATTCGTTTTCCCTTTCGAGATGAACTTTCCCGTTGATTGCTCCCAAATCGTGACGCAGATTTGGCAATCAAGAGTCACCATTTCGGAGCGTCTCTTGGATGGACTAAGAGGCGTAAGGTCTGCATCTTCGTTCTCTTTCATGGGCCTGATGCCCTTGAACTCGATCAGAAAATGCTGATCGTCATCTAAATTTTTGAGCATCTCTAAGGGAGGGAATAGCGAATATTCTCGCGTGTCAGAGGGCGTCTCAGCGCCGTTAGTGTCTGCTGGGGGTGCGGTGCCTTCCAGACGCTGGCGGTGGTGATTCAGAACGCGTCTGACGTTTCGGTTCAGAAAAACCGGGTTCCGCTTTAAGAGAAAGTCGTAAAAAAGAATATTTCCGGTGTAGAGTCTCGAAAATTCAGCGTCCTGCGTCCTCATGCTCTCGTAGTGTTGAGAGCCAAAACAAAGAAAGCAAACGAAGAGGTGCCGTACACAGCCGCGAGATGAAATAAGCAGGGGAGGGAGGGTGTGGAACAGAAATTCATGACGCGCAGGGCAGAGAAAGTGGTGATGTGGATTTAGCGCCAGAGGGCTGGAAGGCTCAAGATACCTTGCTGAGTGGTGAGGCAGACAGGCAGACAAGCAGACGGGGGGGTGTGGCCCACGCGATTGCGCTCCGCACCGACGCACACACTTGTTGATGTTCACGAAGGTCGCGATTCACGTGTTATATGAGTAACGACGGCGCGTCTGAGCGCATGAATGAACGTCTGCCCAGGTGGAACCAAAACACAGCCGCAGCAGCGCAATGCAGTCGGAAAGGGGGATAGAGCAAGCTGGAGATCTGCACCCGGCAGAAGGGAGTGGTTGGCTGGCTGGCTGGCTGGCTGACTGACTGACTGACTCTGGCTGGTGCGGCGGAGGAGGTGCGGAGGGGGCGAGCGCTTCCAAAAGGAAAAGGGCTGCTGAGAGAAGGGTGGAGGCTCGAAGCAATGGCGAGCGATCTCAGGAACTAAACGGGGGGTGAGAGGCGGGAACTTGGGAAGAGACAGGCGACAAGTGTCGCGACGCGATGCTTGAGAGGGCTGCAGGGCAGAGTTGCTTGTCAGAAGGTTTGCGGCTTTTGTTTATCAGACAAGGTTAGCCCAACAGGCGTGAGGCTCGGTTGCGATCTGCAGCTAGGAATATTCTAGTCCACCTGTCTTTGCTCTTTGGCTCTTTACTCTTTGCTCTTTGCGTTTTGCTTGTTGCTTGTTGCTTGTTGCTTGTTGCTCGTTGCTCATCCTTCTTTCTTGCGCACACCCGACAGGTGGACTGCATGTATGCATACACGCACTGCGAGTTGTTTGTTGTATTCTAACGGGCGGGGTTGTATCCTGCATCCCGGCAGCTGGCAGCTTTTGTATATGCTCCTAGCCGCCGCTATCTCACTGTCTGGGTACCTACGTACGGGGCACAATAACACACACGTGACAAGGAGGACCTCGGGAGCCCGTTATATTGTATACCTAGGTAACTAACTAACGTCTGCCCCTCGACTCGTGCAGGAATCAACACGGGCCCGGTGATACAAAAATCTGCATGTTTCATTTCAGAGGGTGGGTGTGCCTGTCCGTTGTTCTCGCCATGTCTGTTCTGTTTACAATCCACGCTATCATGTCAACAGAACAGACACACCTGTTGCCCCACGGGCACGAGCTAGCCGCTGATGCCAGGTTGCCGAATATCGCCATCATCACGTGAAGGCGGCTTCGGGCCGGCGTTAATCCGTCCGAGACTCGACTTCAGCACCTCACCGTCATAGGCACCGCTCCGCCTGTTCTCCGGCATGAGCCTTCAGATTCTCCCTCCTCTGACCTCCATTCACCACTCACCACTCACCAATGTACGACCACGCGCCCGTAACCTAGACTCCCCGTGATCCCCACCGCGCCGCTTTGATTCCGTCCCGTTGACTTCGTCCTCAAGTCCATCATGCCCGGACGCAACCTCAAGCGCAAGAGGGCCTCGGTGTCCTATCGCGAGCCAGATACCGACGAAGAGATCATTGGCGAATCAGAGGGGGAGTACACACCAAGAAAGGCTGCTGCCATTCCTCAGAGACGCTCCGCTCGCCGCGCCACCGCTTCGTGCAAAGAACCTAGCTCCGATGACAATGACGAGTCAGATAATGAGAACCAGCTCGAGGAGGTGATTCCACGACGTAGATCAACCCGTCGCAAGGCAAATACAAAGAAGCAGACACAGACGCGGCGCCGTCAAACAAGGAGGCCCGCCGTTCTTGGTGCTCCCAGAAAGCATGCCCCGAAGCCAACATCTATATTGCCAAACATCGTCAGCGATGGCAATATACCTCCTTGGGACACATTGCCATATCATATCCAACTCCAGATTTTTGTCTATGCCGCCCACCCCCTTCATGATGAAAATCTCATTCAAACTCCTTCTGTTGCTTGGCTCTTCCATGTTGCTGTGTCTTTTCCCTACTTCAGAAGGGCAGCTTTGACTACGCTTTATCGCAATCCTCCTCTTTTTGCGCTCGAGAAGAGTCGTAGAACCAAACTGGTCCAGCTTCTTTCGGAACCTGGAAGTGAGCACAGGGAGAATTATCAAGTCATGGTCAAGAGACTGGAACTAGATGCTACCAAACTTTCTGCTTTAACCAATACCGGCCACAGTGACAGTGATCTTGCCTCATTGATAATTTCGCTCAGAACTCTCCAAGAGATTGATATTTTCGATCCCTTTGACAGACCACCATACCGTAGACGTTATAAAAGCGTGCGCTGGAACTATCCCGATGAGCTTTTTGTCGCTTTACGTCAACATACTCTTCAGTACAAGAACTGGATTAAGAGTTGGAGATGGAATGCCTCTTTTTGCACAAAAGGGTGGCTCTGGATCAAAGAAATCCACAGTGACAGCGCTTTCGAAAACCTAGAAGAACTTGTTTTCACAAATTTCCACTATGTGCCAAGCCTCGACGGTCAGCCTGATGCGGAGGAGCTACTCGCATCAGGCCTGGTTGTTCTATCAAAGCTTAAATTTTTGACCTTTGAGTCATGTACAGTGGTCAACGAACGCCTACTTCCTCTTCTCCCACATGGACTTGTCAGTCTTAACATTACGAACTGTGCTGAGTTGACCTCCACTGCGCTTCAGGCTTTCCTGATTACTCATGGGAGTCGGTTGAAACAGTTGATACTCAATCACAACCAATCTTTGGATATATCATTCCTAGTAGACCTTAAGCGTGCCTGCCCAAGGCTGGAAAATCTTAGGATGGACCTCAATTACTACAACTCGTTTGCCACAGCACAGGACTCTGATCCAAAGTACGTGGATCTTTTAAAAGAGGAAGAGATTCCAACATGGCCACATACATTAAGGACCATCGAGATGGTGTACCTTCGTAAATGGACTGCCGGCGCGGCCGAGGCCTTCTTTAACTCACTCACTGGATCTGCAGAGAGGTTGCCGGATCTCCGCGAACTTGTCTTGACTGCAATTCTCGACATCAATTGGCGGGACCGAGCGGAGTTTAGGAGGGCATTGATTAGTCGATTTCGTCGAGTTTTTCTACGCAAACTTACCCCTCCGAACCCTCATTTTGCATCTTTGCGTGCATTCAGGGAATGGAAAGCAACACAATCCCCCGAAGAGGCGACCGGCGATGCGACCTATACCAAGATCACGGATTTTATAAACGATGAATCAAAAAAGGAATCAGAGTCGGATAGTGATGCACCAGTCCTTTCCAAGCAAAGAGGCAAACAAGCCGCCCATGATGAAAAAGCTAGTGACACATGGGATTTCCGAAGACTAAGGACCCGTCCCAGAGCAACTTCTACCCATAGTGAACTTTCTAGCGATGACCGAGAGCGACCAGTTGAGGACACTGAGGAATTCTACATCCAAGGCAGATGCCGTGTTGTGGATATTCGGGTCGACAATCTTCGCCCGCGGGAAGAGATATGGAGCGAAGGTGACTTCCTGGATCATGAGGTGAGCGGCGATGAAGACTGGAACGAGGACCAGCCCACCGATGATGAGGTTGTGACTT
The DNA here is from genome assembly GCA_000467735.1 of Rhytidhysteron rufulum CBS 306.38. Taxonomy (NCBI): domain Eukaryota; kingdom Fungi; phylum Ascomycota; class Dothideomycetes; order Hysteriales; family Hysteriaceae; genus Rhytidhysteron; species Rhytidhysteron rufulum. The sequence goes on from AJFL01002148.1 coordinate 4,354, forward strand.
ATGTTTAGAGATTAATGGGCGGTGTTCTCATAATCTGTTTGGGATGTGATTCTTCTACTTTGATACCCAAAGGGGGGCGTAAAAAGGTGCATTCATTAGGAGTGTGGGTTTGTACAACGTTGTCTGAAGTTGTTACGATTATGGACTGGGCTCGGCCGTGTATGACCTGAGGACGGGCCTAGTAACGATATTACATGTGTATGAATACTCCAATCAGCAATAGCCAAAATAAAATTTTAAAAAAAGAGAAGCTCTTCAATATTGAGTTGGCACTACTTCACATGAGGTTGGGCTGAAATAGTGTGAGAAACGTGGAACGGGCTCGGAAGACTGGGTGTCATTCCAGGCTTACCCCACCTCCCTGTGGCTCATGACGAGGGGAGGCTGAGTCTTCAGCTTGACATGGGTCGATTTGTCCATTTCCAACCCGCATAGCCTCCCGAGGACGTATCACCACTACTGGACATTTTTCGCGACGCGCCTCAATATAAAGGTGGCCTGAGGAGGCAAAGGACCGTCGTCGCTTCATCTTCCTACGAACCCCTCCATTCCGCCGTTCTCCTCCTCACACGACCAACTTCGTTCTTTTTACATCATGGCTAACCCTACCCCTCCAAATCCACCCTTAAGCCCGGATTCAGGCCCTACAGATCCAAACCTACCTAAACTCCCACCCGGTTGGATAGCCCAGTGGGACAACCAGTCAGTACTATCCTACATCATTCCGGTGCCTGGCAGCGGGCTCCATCGCACCACAATTTCTGCGACAAATTGATGCTGACTCTTCCCCCAGGTCGCGAAAATATTACTGTGCGCAACCCCCTAATATGTCCCAGCCCCAAATTATTCAGCCAGAATTTTTTGGCGGCAACATATACTGAACAGTTGCGCTAACATGTCTAAACCAGTCGTCGAGATAAGTTCCGGAAAATCCCAATGGGACCAACCGACCAGACCTTCGTCAACCCTAAACTCCCCCTCAAGCACTCCGGCACAGACCACGAACCCATACGACAAGCCACCAGAAGACGCACAAGGTCCACAAGGCGGGGAAGGGACAAGAGGCGTTGATGGACCTACTGGAGATAGAGCTGGAGGCCTTGGTGTTCGTTTCCCGCAATTGCTTGAAAATGGAGGATATACTAATAGGCTTTAGGGACTTGCCGTGAATCTTCTCACGGGCTCTGGGAAGCAACATGGCAGCAGCGGCGGCTCAGGAAATCTGGTTGGCCAGCTTGCTGGAAGCCTGTTAGGTGGAGGCAAGCAGTCTCACGGTAACAGTGGACATGGAGGCAGTAGCGGACATGGCTCCGGCGGAGGACTTGTTGGACAGCTTGCTAGCGGAATATTAGGGGGCGGGAAGCAATCGCACAACAACCAGTCTGGAAGCCATGGCGGAGGGAACAGCGGCCACGGACAAGGTGGTCTGGGGGGCATTATTGGAGGTGTATTAGGAGGATCACACGGTTCCGTGAGTGCTTCCGTATCTCTTCAACCCCCAGTCGATTCCTCTAACATTATAGTAGCACAACAAGCCTAATAACGATTATGGCTACAGCCACAGTAGTGGTAACTCAAGCGGAGCCTACACAGGTCAAGCACCGCCAACCTCATACCAACCGTCAAATCAGCATGGTTCCCAAAACCAGTACGGTAGTCCGGCTCCAGGACAACAGCACAATCAGCCTTCCTACGGATCCCATTCGCCAAACTATGGCGGAACTCCTCAGCATCAACAGCAATCTAGCGGTTATGGCCAAAACCCTCCTTACGGTGGCCAGAACCCACACGGTCAGAATCAACATGGAGGACCTGGCCCCAACCAGTATGGAAATCAGTACGGCAATCAGTATGGCCAGCCCCATGGGCAACCAGGCCCTGGAAGCCACGATCAACACCAATACAACCAAGTCCAAGGCCATGGTGCACCTGGCGGTGGCTATCAATCCCCTCCCTCGTACAATCAGCAACCCTACTCACATCCTCCACCACAAGGTCATAACCAGTATGGAGGGTCACAACCCCAACAGGGCAGCTATGGCGGACATAATGATCAATATAGCCAAGGTCAAGCTGGATACGGTCAACAAGCTGGATATGGAGGCCCAGCGCCACCAAGCTATGGACACAACCAAGGCGGATACGGGCAGAATCAGCACCAACAAGGAGGATACGGGCAGCACAACCAGCAAGGCGGCTTTTCCGGTCAGCAACATGGTGGTTATGGAAACAGCCCGCAGCCGCCCCAGCCTGGATGGTAGATGGTAGATGGGGGTCGTCAGAATGAGCATGAAGCCAAAGGAAACAGACAGATTGGAAGACTCAGGTTAAGTTTAAAAATATCTTTGAAATTGTGTTATTTCATACCTATCATAAGCGTAAGCGATGCATGGAAGGACGGAGGCTATGAAATGTTTTTTTTTGTTGACGATATATGATACATGCGATTGATCAGATGTTAGCCTTCGTTGAGACGAACGGTAGATAAGAGGGAGTTGTGCCAAGTGCCACAATCGGTTTGAGATTGAAGGGTTGATCCTTCTGCGCTTGCATGACTCAGTTGCGAGCTTTAATCTTGCTTTTGAAGCCGATGATGCATTTGATCCACTCAGGTTGCAAAATTTCTGGACGAGGCACGAAAATCCGGGCTTGAGGCCGGTGAGCGGAGTGAATGCCACTGGCGATTGGTGATAGAGCTGGATGGATGGGTGCATGTAGGGATTGAGAGCTTCTTCGATATAGATGCCTAGACTTTGCAGGAAAACAAGTGGAGAAGCAGAAGGGTGAACTATTACTTAATACGACCTCAAGCCAAGCATGGTACAGAAAGTCACATGGTGAATATGGAGAATCTTGGAAGGCGGCGCAACAGGGCGAACGGACAGCATGACTTGCTCGTTCCAAATGGGAATACCACGTGTCGGGGGATCGGGCAGCTGCCGTGTGCCTAAAGGTGATTGATTTGCGGGCAGAGCTATCGCATGCGACAGCAGACAGCCTCGGTCTTTTGGATGTATGTACCTAGCTAGGTAGGTAGATGACCAAGATCGTTGGATAGGGTGCGGGTTTGATTTTCTTCGGCCGTCCGTCTCGACCAACTTGCTGGTATGGGGAAAGGGCGTGGGGAAGAGGGTGGAGGTGGGTAAGGCCGGTGGCCGTTTGACTGTCGCAAGTGGCTGTCTTGCCCCAGGGTCCACCCGAGCATTGAGGCGCGAGCGAGAAAGAGATGGTTGGAAACAGGTTGGAGGAACGGGGTGTGTGAGAGAGAGAGAGGGAGAGAGAGGGTGCAGAATCACAGGGCGTGCAATCAGGCTGGTACATGTATGTATGTATGTACATACTCGGCCGGTGTTACCATGTCACCGTGTCCATCTGCTATCAATCATTCATCAATAATAATTAGAAGAACATCTGAATCTCACGCTCTCACATCCCGCCGCCCTCTGCACAGTGAACGCTGATCACGGCTGCTGCTCGGTCCGACAGGCAGCCCGTCGCGCGCTCAGCACAGCACCAGTACAAGCGCCTCCCCCCTCCCAGGGCATTGGTATTGGCATTGGCAAAAGGCAACGGGAGCGGTGGTGGTGCCTGCGCCTGCTGCGCTTGAGCTGACCCTGCAACTGTCCAGCTGCATCTTTTCTTGATCACCTTCCACTTCGTTCCCTCCACTTCGTCGTGTCCAGCGTGCCTTAGTACTACTGCGTCCCGATACCCAGACCTGCGTCCCCATCTTCCAATGTGAGCCCTTGTCCCCATTCGGCTTAACCACAATCTTTCGCTCCCTTGCTCCTTGGGACCCGGTGACGTGCCATCGTTCCCTTTTTCAACACCATATACTTGGACTCCATCCGGGAGACTGGGCTGCTCCTACTCAGCCCGATACACCGTCAAAATTCCTCAATCATCGAACTCCAGGAGGCCTGCCAACATCCCCCTCCACACCTTCTCCTCCTCATCCCGCTCGCGAGACCCGGATTCCGCTTATCTCCTGGACGACGACGAGAAGGCTAGCCACCGCTCTTCTTCCGACACCGCCACTCCAGACTCCGACTTCTCGCTGTGGAGTGACACCGGCGATCTTGTCGACCAGCTAGCCGACGAAGAGGACCCTTTGCGGATCCGCCTGAGAGAGTCGCTCGAAGGTAATACCCTTGGGGGGTCCCCAAAGCAGCGTCGCCATCAAAAGCGCGTTCGATACCAATCCGAAGACAACGAGAAATCTGCGTACAACGGGGTTCCTAAGAACCTAGAGGACATTGAAATACCCAATCCTGGTCCACGAACCCTTTCTCGAGGAGACAGGATACTTGTCGCCATCATGGCTCCACGAGATGGGCCGTCCCGTATTCACGGGTTACATGGGAAGAAACTTCTGTAGGTTCATCGATAGATGTCTAGCGGCCGTCCAACTAACATGCATCAACAGCTACTTCACAAGTGTGTTTGTATCATTAGGAGTCTTCTTGTTTGGATATGACCAGGGAGTCATGTCGGGCATTATCACGTAAAGCGTCCTATTTCCCCAAGCAGCAGGACTTATCTAATGGTACTTTTCTAGTGGTTCTAACTTCAAGGACTTCTTTAACCAACCCACGAGTGCTGAGATAGGGACTATGGTCGCTATTCTCGAAGTTGGCGCCTTTATATCTTCATTACTAGTTGGAAGAATAGGTGACGTGATCGGTCGCCGGCGGACTATCCTATACGGCTCCTTGGTCTTCCTTGTCGGGGGAGCATTTCAAACATTCGCCAATGGCATGCCTATGATGCTACTAGGGAGAATTACGGCTGGTTTCGGAGTGGGTGCCCTCTCCACTATCGTTCCCGTATATCAATCGGAGATTTCTCCTCCTCACAACCGAGGCAAGCTTGCTTGTATCGAGTTCACCGGCAACATCAGTGGATACGCTGCGAGTGTGTGGGTCGACTACTTCTGCAGTTACATTGGAAACGACTGGGCGTGGAGGGTCCCTCTCTTGATGCAATGTGTTATGGGAGCACTTCTCGCCCTTGGCAGTCTGTTGATCTGCGAATCTCCCAGGTATGTTTTGTTCTAAGTTATGTTGATTCTCCCACTCACATTCCCTAGATGGCTTCTAGACAACGACCATGACGAGGAAGGTATCGTTGTAATCGCCAACCTTTATGGAAAGGGTGACATCCACAACCCGAAAGCTCGTGACGAGTACCGCGAAATCAAGATGAACGTGTTATTACAGCGTCAAGAAGGCGAGCGCTCATACTCTGACATGTTCAAACGGTACTACAAGCGTGTCTTCATTGCCATGTCCGCACAAGCTCTCGCGCAGCTGAACGGCATCAACGTCATTTCGTACTACGCTCCCCTAGTCTTCGAAGAAGCAGGATGGTACGGTCGCGGCGCCATCCTGATGACTGGTATCAACGGCATTACCTATTTATTATCGACAATCCCACCGTGGTATGTTGTCGACAAGTGGGGACGACGAAAGATCCTTCTATCTGGTGCTGTAGCCATGATGCTTTCCCTCTCGACTATTTCTTATTTCATCTACCTCCAAGCTAGGTGGACTCCTAACCTGGTTGTAATCTTCGTCATGATATATAACGCGGCCTTCGGAGCATCCTGGGGACCCATCCCATGGTTATATCCCCCGGAGATCTTGCCTTTGAGCATCCGCGCCAAGGGAGCCAGTCTTAGCACTGCAGCCAATTGGGCATTCAACTGGCTTGTAGGAGAAATGACGCCCATTCTACAGGAGTATATCCAATGGCGTTTGTATTTGATCCACGCATTCTTCTGTGCTGTCAGTTTTGTGGTTGGTAAGTTGAACATTCCTTTAGTCATCACTAATATGCATATATTAACAACCGACAGTCTGGTTCATCTACCCCGAAACCGCGAACGTTCGTCTTGAAGACATGAACGCTATTTTCGGAGATGCGACGTCGGTCATGCCCACCCCTGCCACGCTTGCGGAAGCAGAGTCCCTGTTCAGCGGGAGCGCCCGGTCGCCTGTCCCATCCTTGGACATTCGAAGAGGACATGGTGCAGACAGTGCTATCCCTGGACTGGACATCAATCCACCCAACATTTCACAGGAGACACGGCGAGAGTCAGATGCCAACGAAGGCATTGGAGGATGGATCTCGAGCATGGTCAAACGCGGCCGCGGAGGCAGCGAAGCCGGATCGCAGAAATACAAACGAGTGGGCCAGGACGATACAGAGGGATAGAGTCTTGATGTTGGCGTTGTCATATAGTCTCACATCTTGTTTGGCGTGACGGGTTTTCCAAGCGCTCAAGAAAGCGCAACAGCATGCTTTTCACGAAAAAAAAAATTGCCCCCGGCGGCATGTCACGGTCTATAGAGGGCGCAAGGAAAGTCCATACAGCTCACCAATTTTTTTTTTATTTTGCATGCTGCGACGGGCTTGTATCTAATTTTAGAGAGGGGAAGAGAGTGAGGTTTTCTTGTTGTAAGTGTATACGTTGGGATTGTTGGAGCAGCCGTTTATTTTTCGTCATAGTACATTGTAGTAGAGGTCATCACTTACTATTGAACCACCATTCGTAGCGGATATGTGTGTGCATGCTGCAATGTGGTCTGTCGGAGAATATCTGGACGGTAAGCTGGGACGCATTATATCTCATCTCTACCTGGGTATGGAGATGGGTTGGGGTGAAATGCCCCTCGCTACCGCCTTTTGACGAGCCAGAGCCGAAACGTGTCGAGTTCTTCGCTTTCAGCCCCCGTGGCCCCTTCCTGGCACTGCTCTCTGCCTAGGCTGGCCTGAGCGGACTCCCTTGCTGTGCATCACTGGCACGACTGGTTAATTTCTATTTGCAGCTTCACCACCACTCTCCTGCTTGCAACCTCATCCCGCCCTCTGCTCCCTTTTTTTTCTTTCTCACGGAGGTCGCTCCCTACTATGAGAGCACGCCTCTCTTCATGAGTTTGATCTTCTTTTTCTTGTAATACCTCCCCTGCTTTCGTTGTGACCGAGAGAGGCCACACCTCATATTCCCACTCAGACTGCCCAGGAGCTCGAGGCACCGTCCAATTCACGACGACGAACCCGTAACTCCGCCCTCGATTCTTTCCAACCCGGACTTCGTTTTCTACGTCGACGATTCTTGTCCCGCAATTAGATAACGCCGCGTCATGGCGACTCAACAGTCCCCACCTTATACCTCGGCGGTAGACACTCAGGCTGAGGAATTGAGGAGACGAAATGTACCTGGCCAGGCACAAAACACGCCTTCGGGCCAAACCCAATTGGAAGAGAAATCAAAACAGAAGGTGCGTATATCTGAACACCTCCGATCGTCTCAAAAGCTCTATGACGTGGAAGACATTCGCTAACAGGGACTGCTTATAGGCCTTCTCCGTCCTCTCCATCCTCGATGAATACGAGTTCATACTTGCCCCAATAATATTTACCGCCCTTGCCTTCTTCACACGCATGTGGAAAATCGGTCTATCTCCGATTGTGACTTGGGATGAAGCACAGTACGTCCAACTATTCTACAAAACTATGTCGACCTATGAGCTAATTGAGGGCACAGTTTTGGCAAATTCGGCTCACACTATCTTAAACGCGAATTCTACTTCGATGTCCATCCTCCGCTAGGAAAGATGTTGGTCGGACTATCTGGCTATCTAGCAGGATACAATGGTTCCTTCGAATTCAAATCCGGAGAGACGTACCCCGAGGAACTCAACTATACCTTCATGCGTCTTTTCAACTCCACATTTGGTGCTCTTTGCGTCCCGCTGGCATATTTCACGGCAAAAGAATTGAACTTCCGCCGACCCACCGTGTGGTTGATCACTATGATGGTCCTGTTTGAGAACTCGTACACCACCATCAGCCGTTTCATCTTGCTTGACTCTATGCTGCTCTTTTTCACTTTCACGACGGTATTCTGCTGGTCCAAGTTCCATCGTCAACAGAAAGACCCCTTCTCTCCCGAGTGGGGTCTGTGGCTAATGGCAACTGGCGTTTCCATCGGATGTGTATGCAGTGTTAAATGGGTCGGTCTCTTCTGCACAGCTTTAGTCGGTCTGTACACTATTGAAGATCTTTGGGCCAAATTCGGGGATTTGAAGATGCCTAAGGTACGTCCATTTCTTGTTTATTTTTGATCCTATACTAATAGTGTCATAGGCTGAACTCGCCGAACACCTTGGCTTCAGGGTTTTTGGTTTGATTGTCATCCCCATGATGGTTTACATGTTTTCCTTCTGGATGCACTTCCTCATTCTTGAGAACAGTGGCCCTGGCGATGCTCAAATGAGTTCTCTATTCCAAGCCAATCTCCGAGGTACTGAGGTTGGCAAGGACAGCCCTCTAGAAGTTGCTATTGGATCCCGTGCTACTCTAAAGAACATGGGTTACGGTGGTGGCCTTTTGCATTCTCATCACCAAACCTACCCCGAAGGATCCACTCAACAACAAATTACCTGCTACCACCATAAGGATGCCAACAACGACTGGTTTTTCTACCCAAGCCGCCACGAGCAGGAATATCAACCGGAAGAGCAACTTCGATTCCCTGGAAATGGAGACACTATCCGTCTAATTCACGCTCAAACCGGCCGCAACCTCCACTCTCACCAAATCGCTGCTCCAGTTACCAAAGCCGATTATGAAGTTTCATGCTACGGCAACACCACGGTTGGCGATACAAAGGATCATTGGATCATCGAAGTCGTTCGCGATGCTGCTTCTAGAGACCACTCCAAAATCCGTACTCTGACCACTGCCTTCAGATTGAAGCACGCAGATCTTGGGTGCTATCTCAGGGCCGGAAATGTGAACCTGCCTCAGTGGGGTTTCAAGCAAATTGAAGTTACCTGTGTTAAGGATAACAAGCCCCGCGATGTCTACACCCATTGGAATGTTGAGAGTCACTGGAACGAGAAGCGTATGTCTCCCACGTTTTCCCCTCCGTAACTTATACTAACTTAGTTTTAGTCCCCCCTGGTGACCCTGGCTCATACAAGTCCCCGTTCTTTCAAGATTTCATTCATCTCAACGTTGCTATGATGACGTCTAACAACGCCCTGGTTCCTGACCCAGATAAGCAAGATGACCTCGCCTCCCAATTCTGGCAATGGCCACTCTTGCACGTCGGTCTCCGTATGTGCGGCTGGGACGACAAGAGTAAGTCACTTCCTTCCACATGCCATTTCATTCACGTGATCTAACTATGAATCTAGTCGTCAAGTACTTCCTCCTGGGCAACCCAATTGTTTACTGGGGCTCTACCTTCTCCCTTGGGTTCTTCGGTCTTCTAGTCCTCTGGTACCTCGTCCGATGGCAACGCGGCTACAACGATCTCAAACCTACCGACATTGACCACATTCACTACTCAGGTCTCTATCCCGTCATCGGATGGTTCCTCCATTACCTTCCTTTCGTCGCCATGGCTCGTGTCACCTATGTCCACCACTACTATCCCGCACTTTACTTTGCCATCCTCACAGCAGGTTTCTGTCTGGACTGGGTGACCAGGAAGCTGAATAAGAAGATCACGTGGGGCATTTATGGCGTCCTCTATGCTGTTATCATTGGACTTTTCTGGATGTTCAGGGCAATTAGCTTTGGAATGGAAGGGCCTAGCTCGCAATGGAGACATCTCAAGTGGTTCGACACTTGGAGGATGACCGATTAAGCGGGATGAGGGGATTTGTTTCGCTTACCTGGGATTCTTTTCCTTTTCGGGGCGGAGAATAGGCAGACGTGTGTTGTCTTTTACTGGTTAGAAAGGTGCTTTTGTGTTTCTATGCTAGGGTCTTTTTGGGTTGGGCTGTGCTACATTAGGGAGCGCGGTGGGTTGATGGATGGATGGGTCATGGAATGGATGATGCTATGCATTCGAAAGAAACCAGCAAAATCAAAACGTGTATTTGTAGAAGTCTATTAACTACTGCTCCTCTTATGTTCCGTCGTCTGTTTAGTATCCCTTTGACTTTGTTTTTAAAAACTTGCCAGTGAGCCTGTTGACTAGATGACTTGACATGATTAATTACTTCATGTTGGGTTTTCTTTGGCAAGGCTTAATTAAAGTGATTCTATCAGTGTCTAGCTAAGTTACAGGATGTTGATATTGACTTTGATTTGTGCACAGGTTAAGATGGTGGATGTTTTCATTAAAGATGTTGTAGTTTGTAGGTTATATATCTAGATTAAGTTAGAGGTGGTATTGTGTGTGGGGCTTGGAATATGTGGCTAGGTTAGTTAGGTGGATAGATGTTTGTCTGTTTTAAAGAGATATAGGATAGGAGAAGGTTTTGTATAAGATGCTACCTATTTGTTTGCGTCCTTATTGACGTATAAAGTCTGGTGGTATGTATGACGAGGGTTGGAGTCTCGGTGTATAGTGGGATATAGAATATAGGTAGTTATGTGTGAGGAGATTTGTTATAAGTAGTTTTCTATGTTTTTTTTTTTTTTTTTGTATGGGTTTTTGGGGTTTTAGATTTGTCTTTGATGGAGGTTTGGGGATATATCGAGAGCCATGAATGTAAAGGTTGTTTAGTTAGTCAGAAGCATTGTAACATAACCGTACCATCCCGTTCCTATAACATGCATAGCCAATGAACCTACGAAAAGCATTCTCGATGAAAGATATTATTAGTTTTATATAACTTTCCTACTTTATAACTTGGTTTTGGTACACTCAACTCCTAAACCAAACACAATAACCACCGCGCCTACCCACTCAAAACAGTCCAATCCCCTTCCCTAGCTCAAATCAACTACATAATAACCCCCCGAATACCCCACTGCTCATAAAACAGCCGAATTTTCAATATTCTAACTCCCCTCCCCCCATCAAAAACAAGAACTGTATATCTTAAACGCTCTAAAGGCAAGAACCTGCAGAACACTTTAAGTATAATCGAAGATTAGATGGCTGAAGAGCTAGTTAAATAGGCGGATAAGAACAGAGAAATATATATATACGAGGGAGCTAGAACTTCCGGGGTCGGTTGGAAGAAGTATGTGAATGCCTTCTGTAGAATTTACCTATGTTAAAGTCTTCAGAGTCGAGAACAAGCAGAAGACCTTCCGCATGGTAAAATATCGGGTTGGTTGAGGAGCTAGCTAGGTAGGTGCCCAAGGGCGAAGAAGTGGATTGCTTTCCACAGAACTTACTTATGCTAGAATTTCCAACGTCGAGAAAGAAGTCATCCCTGAATCTACAAAGTCGAGAATCTAGCGGACTCGAAATCGTCAGTGTCGAGAACCGGAAGAATATCTTAGGTGTGATAAATGATTGGATGGTTGACGGGGTTGCATTTGAAGAAGTGGAGGATATTCTATAGAACCCTACCTATCGCAATTTTTCTAAAGTCGAGAACCTATAGGACACGAACTTACCTATCCCAAAGCCTCTAAAGTCGAGAAAGGATTAACGAACCCGACAATCCCAAATTCTCCAAAGTCGAGAATTTATCGTGGTTATGTCTGTTAACTTTGAGATAAGTGAAGTTCTTAGGGTTTGTTTATTCGGATGCAGTGATCTAGGACAGACTTATTTCTTCTTAGAAATAAAAAGTCAACTTAACTAACACAGGGGTGTACAGATAAATCCAGTCTCGATTTTGCAAGTGTGGTTTGTCTTAATGGTGTATGTAGAGATAAGTGTGATTCCAGTTTTCAATGCTTCGACGATGACATATTCCTAGTATTTTGTCGTCTTTTACGAAGTGACTAGCTAGATATATCTAACGCGGCTAATCAGGAAAATTACATGGTCTCTTTAATTATATGGAAAAGGGTTAATATGGATTCAAGACCTAGCTTCTTTATTTCGAAAACACAATATCCAATCCATCATCCAGCAAAACGACCCTCCACCACCACCAGCCCCTCCCTCCACCCCCGGTAAAATCAGACATCAAAACCAGTCTTACGTCAAAAAGACAAATAACCACATCAATGATTTCTTTGGATACGAACGAAAAGTGCGATAGACCTTATCTTAGAGACCCATGGTCCACTGTTCCCACCGATCGATCTCTGGAATGTATGTACGCGTGTAAAGATGACGTTGAGGTAATAAGGGGAGGTATACTTGGTTCCTTTGTTCGCCCTCTTATCTCTTATCGTATATCCTATCTCGATTGTGGTGGCTTTGAGTTATCTTAGATTAGTCTTATCGGGAGTTGGTTTAGAGTTTCTGGTGGGGGTTGTGGGGAGAGTGAGAGGGTTAGATAGGAGTAATGCTATTGTGGCTTGGGGGTTTAAGGTTCAAGATGGTTGATTTGGGTTTCTGTTGTCTTTCTGTTGCGTTATTAGGGATATCGTACGTGGCGAATGTACAAAGTAGTTTCTGTGAGCTAGACCTTGGGATGGTGACTAAGAATGCAATGTTGTAAAATCGGTATAATTGGACAGGACGTAATGGAGAAAATGGGAGTGCTTGGTTGTATACAACATGACTTCATTCTACTTCTCATCGTCGTTCATATGCATGTGAACAAATTCGTGATCATACCATCCTGAGGCTCCTATATTCCCATGTCCCCCTAAGCCTTTTTGAACCCCCATAATGTATCAACATGCCGTCGTAAAATCATTCAATGAATGACCTGGTCGCTTCAATTGTTCCCTTCACTCTGCACGTTGAAAGAAGGTCATCGTGATCACGAATTGTCAGCAGCCGTAGTGACGGTTTGGATATTATCCAATTGATGTATGACAGCAAAGTGGTTCAAAGCGTCGGGAGAGAGAACCACATTGCCGGGCCTCTCAACAAGGATAGTATAAACATTCGCGGCAGTTGCGGCAGTAGCTTCTGTCTCGGGGGTTAGTTAATCGAGTCATTGTATATTACTTGCAGATTGCAGTGCGGAAATGTGTCAAGTAGGGAAATGATCAAATGTTTGAAGATTGTTTCGTTTAATGAGAAAGAAACGTTGGAGGGGGAAATTGGACGGATGATGTTTTGAGAAGGATTGCGCGGCATTACGCATGTTTCATGTTGATTCGACGGAGATTTTGGTTATTAACAAGGAGGATTATGACGTCGGGATCGCCCAAATATTGAAATGACGATGCGGCTGATGAATCGGGTGTATTTGGATATTAATCCATTATGAACGATCAGGAAGGTGAGGGGAGATACGTAGATGGTCAAAACAGAGAGGTTAATCATAAGCCACGCACCTTTTTCGTTATCGGTCAGGAATACGACCTTATCGGGTTGCAAGTTTAGCTCCCCGCAGATCTTCTCATAACTTGATGGCTCGAGTTTGGAACCCGCTCTTACGGTATCAAAGTTCGCTTCGAAGAGAGGGTTGAGATCTTCAGTTGTGCTATCGCCAGTTTCTACGAACCCGAAGAATTGATGCTGAGCTTCGACGCTACCAGACGAGAAGATGGCAAGACGTTTCGAGAGATCTTTCCATTCCTTCAAGGTGGGAAGCACGTCCGGATAGAGAGGTGTTTTGAGGTCGCCTGATGCGTAGCCGTTCCTCCAAAGCTTCCCTAGAGGTCTGGTTAGATCGATATGCTGGAGTAGTAAATGATGAAGATAGATTATGCACGGCAAGACTAGGTGTTGAAGAATTCAATATGATTGCAAGACCCAAATGAATAATGACGATTCTGATAAGAAGTTACAATGTACATTGCGCTCTATGGTTGATAACGATTCGGCCCTTATCCTATAAAGCTTTTGGCAGGCCTGTACGTGTAACGCCATCTTAAAGAGGCATTGCAGTAGTGCCAGGAAGGGCCGAATTAGGAGAGAGTATACTTGGCATGCGGTGCAAGGTCCGAGTTGCGGACGGATGGGGAAAGCACACAAACAAGAACAGGGTAAAGTGGTGGTGGGCAGACTGTCACGTTGTGTGTGTGTGTGTGTGTGTG
>AJFL01002150.1:0-12170 GCA_000467735.1 Rhytidhysteron rufulum CBS 306.38
AGCCTGCCCTGGGTCTGCCCTGGGTCTGAAGGCTGCCGGGCGCTCGCAGTCTCATAATATACAACAGCCCCCAGCTACTGCTCCCTTCTCCTCCACCGTCCTCACCTATCACCTCTCTGCCATGATCTGACCTTCACCCGTCCGACACTCTTCTCTCCGCACCGCCGTCTTTGCAGCCAGCACGCACAACTCCCTCCTTCTTCGCCTCGACTTCCCGCCGCTCCATCGCCATTCCTGCCGTCTCCCTACGCTCACCTGCCGACTCCCCATTCCTTCGTTACTCACGCAACCAACCTCCGTGCCTGCTTCCTGCTCCGACGAGCATCAAAACATCCCCCTGCCGACAAACACCTCGCCCCCGCCCCGCCTCCGCCTACATCTTCCCTCCTCCGCCTCGCTTCAATCTACTCGAGCATCTAACTCGACGTCGTTAAGTCATCGCATTGATGTGAAAAGGGTTGTTAGCTTGCGGATACCTCGGACCTTTGGCCGTCACAGCACCTCTCACACCTCTTGCGTCGTCATTGATGCTTTGAGCCATCCCGCCTCCAACCAACCAATATCTTGCAGACGTCGATATCAGCCTCTTGGAACTCGGTGTTTGATGCTCGTATAGATCATACTGCCATTCCTCTCCAGTGAAAGCCATCCAAACAGTCATCCAGCTTCGTCATAACCGGCCCGAATCCCTGTCACCCCGTGAGCCTGCTCTGTTGACTCACCCTCACGCAAACAACAACAAATACGACAAGAAGATACTCATAGGCAGTCCTTTTCTGCCACCTTCTCCTATCTGCTTTTTTGTCCCACGAATTACGAATTCCTATTTTACGCAGCGATCCTCAATCTCCTCGTGCTTCAGCCCGGAAGTCCAGTACTCCACCACCTCGTCGCTTTTCCTTTTCCCACCACTCGTTGATCCGGGTTCCCCATATACAAGTTAATACCGTCAAATGACAACAACGACACTCTCTTAACCATTTCCTTATCTCTTTAAAGGTCGACGGAACCCCCCTGTGCATATTACCGAAGACTATTCTCCTTTTAACGATCCGGAGTTTTTTTTCCCCCACTGGAGTGGTCTACACACCCTGCAGTCTGTTTGTTTACCATCTGATATTCTTTCTGCCTGTTTCCCCGCCTTCTCAACTCGAATCTTTCCAAACCTATCTACATTTCCGAAGTTCTGTTCGTCACCTCAAAAGTGCAATAGATCATCGTTCCCGGATTGACCTACTTTGGCAATCCATTGTTTGATTACAACATCCGGCCTCCACTGTTCCGGCGTTCATCTTCGTCTTCAGTTGGTGTGATTTTCCTGCATCCTCAGCTCTCCGTCACCGGGTTCCCCATTCGGAACTCCTCTTGACCGGCTGATTCGTTCTTCTGTCTCGAATCATCATCCCTATGGAGTGCATGCGCAATTATCTCAACGAAGGTGTTGTGCTGAATGGACGATATGAAACCATTTCCCCTCTCAATCATGGATCTTTTGGTATGGTCTTCCAGGCCAAGGACCTCGTCACTGGCGACTTCGTTGCTGTAAAATGTTTGACGAAGACCTCGGCTGCCAACACATGTCCTTCAGCCTTCGCCGTTGACGATAAGTCTGAGGAAGTTGCCATCCACCTTCGTATTGGGTCTCACCCTAATATTGTCAACCTTCTCCACCACTTCGAGACCGAGAACCACATCTACCTGGTTCTGGAGTTTTGCTCTAATGGTGATCTTTACGAGGCTATCCGCCTTGGCAAGGGGCCATTGGAGACCCAGCATGTTCGCGACTTCATGCTCGAATTAGTTGATGCTGTCGAGTACATGCACTTGAATGGCATCTACCACCGCGACATCAAGCCAGAGAATATCTTCCTTACCCAGTCTGGCTCAATGAAGATCGGTGACTTTGGGCTTGCTACAACCGATATCTGGTCAACTGAAACTGCTGTGGGCAGTGATCGATACATGGCCCCTGAGCAGTACGATCCCGGCAACTACGGATATTCTCCAGCCAAAGCGGACATTTGGGCTATTGGTATCTGTCTGTTGAACATCCTCTTTTCCCGAAACCCCTTCGCTGTGCCAACCATTTCCGACCCCCTTTACGAAGATTTCGCTCTCGATCGTCAATCTCTCTTCGACGTCTTCCCGAACATGTCTCAGGACACCTTTGGGGTCTTGATCCATTGTTTGGCCGTCGATCCCGAAAAGCGAGATCTTTCGGCCGTCAAGGAGGCTCTCCACCGCGTCATTAGCTTCACCACCGATGACGAGATCCTCGATGACTTTTGCACAGAGGAGGACAGGGAGCCAGTCATTGCAAGCGCCAACCGCGAGCCCCTTCGCACACCCTCATTGTCCACCCCGCAGGTCGATCAAGGTGGATCGTTCCCATGGGCCAAGGCTCTTGCGATGTCGCCTCCACAGCCTATTCGTCAACTTTCGGCGATTCCAGATACGGAAGGTTACACCGAAGATCTTTTCCCTGGTTCAGAACGGTCAAGCCGGGAGTGGTACGATGTCAAGCCAGACAACGCGTCGACCGTTTCCTTTGTTGACTCCGGATTGGGGCTGTCTTTCAAATCAACTGACGTCAGCCAGCCCGAGCCACTTAGCTTCACGCGTTCTAGGCCAGTGCCCATCTCAGGCTCGCTTCCTGCCTCTGCCGCCAGACCCATCTCGAGCATGGCGTCCGTCTTTGGCAAGAAGCGGGACATCATCTCCAAGAGCTGGAGCGATCTCTGGGACGAGGAGGAGGAAGAGCACAACGTGTTGGAAGACCTGGAGAACTCTTTCAAGCCTTTCGGTGCGTTGAAGATGGAAAAGCAGTGGGACAGCCACAATGGTGGCTCGGGAATGTCGACGCCACGCGCCGGCCTTTCTGAGATGAAGAACCCTGCTATGGTCAACAATAGCAGAAGCCGCTCCCCCAAGACGCACCGCGGGGACGACCACGTCAGCGAGCAGACTGGCTTCATTTTCGAGGACCACGCGCCGCCGCGCTACTCGCCGCCTTCGAAGCGCTCGCTGATGGACAAGTGGTCTGCTTTGGGTGATCGCAGGCGCGCTCAACAGCAAACGTCGCAGAAGTCGGCCAAGCCGGTCAAAGCGGCCAAAGCGGCTCAACCCGCCCCGAACTCGGCTAAGAAGCGAGGGCGGGCCGGGAGCTGGCGACGCCCCATTAACTGGGGACCCCACCACAATAATGACAGCAGTGTTTGGGAACGTAAGGACAACTGGAGCATGAGTAAGGACTGGCGTCAGCATCCGAATTCTTCTAGTGACGACGACATTGGCGATTTAGAGTGGGTTGGAGGTTGGAATGACCTCCACTTGTAGTCTGGCTCTTTTCATCCCTTTCCTCTTTATTCTTTCCCCAAAGCGATACCTTTTTCAACATTTCATTCGATTAAAACCCAATTGTAGCTTTAGATACCTTTTTCCTTGTTACTCATACCTTCTTGGATTTCCTTTCCTAGCTCATCTCTCACATTCTCCTTTGTTTCCACTCTTCAAACTTGTCCTCTCCGAGCATTTGGGAAGTCCCTCTAGGTGCATGGGTGGTTGGGAAGTCAAGATCATCTGCATTGAGCGAAAAACCTTTGTAACACTGGTTGGTGGAAAGATTGACACTATTTTCTTCGATTATATTCTTTAGGGAAGGGATGATTAGTTAGCCAAGACTCGTACCCGCTGCTTCCTGTTCCTCTCCCATTGGGAGACACAGGAACCGGGTTTACCCACTCATTTTCACGCTTCTCCACCTCGTGCTGTTTTTGGTGATGATTATTTTATTTTCAGTGTAGACAAAGAAGAAAAAGTAAAGCTTGTATTATATTTAAGAGTAGTAGATAAAAAAAAATGGGCACACGCTCAAAAAGGGATGTTTGGAAGTAAGTTTTTTTCTTTAAGTAGTTCACTTGTAATTGTAGGAATAATTTGGTCTTCTATATATGTATAAATTATATTTTGGTTTCTCGTCACTTGAGGGATTATTGTTATTGGTTTTTATGCTTAATCGGGCGTGAGAGATTTGAAGATGAGTTTTTCGAGGATGGTTTTTGAGGGTATGAGGCTAACTGGATGTCAGACATATCGAACTACTGGCAGCCATGTAATTCTAATGTTGAGATAAATGTCACAAGGCCCTCTTCACCTCTACCCCTCTCTCATGGGGTCGTATTTTTGCAAATCCCAACTCTCCCATTCCCTCTTTCTTACGGCTACTCAACAAATACGTACGGAATCCGTAACCAAGTTCAGCCTTACTAACGCATCTGAGTGAATGTTGGTCGTCCGACTTCAGAAGGCTACAGTGGGTGATACATGCGTGTGGAAATGTAGATATATGCTGTTGCTTATTTAGGATGCTTGCTTGTGCTGTAGGGCTGAAAGCCACCTGCAGATTGCATTCACTGTATCAGCTTCATAAGTAGTTTTGCCTTGCTAGGTAGATGACTATCCAAGCTGATAAGAGAGTCAGGAAGTTCTATATTCCTAATGGAGAAATTTTATGAAGGCTTTGAAAAGTCGGGACGGCTCATACAGGTCCGCACGCTCGGGAAGGACGATGTTCTAAGGTGATGATGATGCAAGTAAGGTACGAGGGATTGGTAAATAGGGGAAAGACTTGGGGGTAAAAGAGAATGGTTATCGTATGGGTAAACCTGAGTTTCATATGCTTTCATAATATTAGTCGTTCCTTTGGATATGATCCATACGGAATCTAAACTGTCGGATTTCGAACAACTTCTCTACTCGCTAATTTAGGATACTCCTGATGTTTCACAAGGCACGTTGGAGAAGGGGATTTTGGAGGAGTTAATTACACAAAAGCTATTTATTTATTTTTTTTTTCCACACGAGATTTGTTACCTAAATTTATGAAGGCACTCACTGTTGGAGATGGTAATGCTGTGGTTTGTTTTCCTAGATACCAAGCTTTCGCCAAGCTTCTTACATAACCCATGACGGAACTCTACCTAATCCAATCTAATCCCCAACCCTCCTCTGCAAACGAAATACTCGCAATCTGTCAATACGGCGCATAATCCTCCTCTCCCGCCTCTTCCTCTTCTTCTTCACACAACTACATAAACCACCTATATACCCCCTCCCCCGCGCGCGCCTTCTTCCTCCCACACATACGCGCGAACAATCATGGCATCAAGGTCCGTACACCTCCAACCTCCTCGCCACACCCATCCCAATTAAAAAAGATGGCGCGAGAGAAGTATTTCTTCTAAGATTTGAAATATCTCTACTAACGAAAACCCCAGATTCGGCCACAACAACCAACCCCCCTCAACACGCTCCTCCCTCTTCACCCCCTACGACCGTTCCACCTCGCCCTCAAAATCCAAACCTCGCTCCTCACCACGGCCCTACGGGTACAACTTCCCTGGTAGCGGTAGCGCGAATAATAGTTCTAGCAGTCTACATGGGAACGGGGGTGTTGGTGGCGCGTTTTCGGCGTATCCTGGGGGTGGAGGTGGTGGTGGGAGTCCTGGGTTGGGGAGTGCGTTAGCTGGTGGTGGTACAGCGAGTTATAGATCAGCGACTCCAAATTCGCGGGGTCAGTATTCGGATGCTGTTCTGAGTGAACTGGAAAGTCAGAATGAGGATCAGTTTGAGGGGATGAGTGCTAAGGTTAGGATGTTGAAGGATGTAAGCATACTCCCTACCCCCAATTATCCCCCTAACCATATTCCCCTTTCCTTCCCTTACTATATCCTCCATCGCCTAGATCCCCCAGCTAACAAACCCGGCACAGTTGACAGTAGCCATCGGCGACGAAATCCGCGACTCGACAGCCCTCGCTGACAAAATGAACGACACATTCGATAATACGCGTGTCCGGTTACGCGGGACTATGAATCGGATGCTTAGGATGGCGGAGAAGACGGGTGTGGGTTGGAAGGTTTGGGTGGGTTTTTTTGCCGCCGTGATTTTTCTGTTTTGGTATGTTTGGTTGTTTTAGTGGCTTGCGCTCTCGACTGTAGTTTTCGCTACTGGAGGTTGGGATGGTTTGCGTTGTATTATACTCGGATGGGATGGGATGGGTAGGTCTACACTACCTACCATCATTCTCAACGAACGAACGAACGAACGAACGAACGAACGCAGGAAAGGCAAGGAAAGGAAAAGAACGCAGAAGCGCGGAGTTGGGGCGTAATCATGCATCGTTGCATACATCAACCACGGGGAAATGAATCCAAAGAACAAGGAAAATCTGATGTTAGTAACAGATTCATCTTTTCTTCCTTTTCACTTCTTCACTTTAGAGTTTTTTCTTCTTCAAATATGTTATTCTTTCCTTGTAACTCATTAGATCCTTTATTTCTTTAATACTCGTGGTCTTTACATTATATATACAAAAAAGTATTTACAAACCCCCTTCCTCTCCTCTCTTCGTACTCACTCCACAACAGTCAACGTAGCATTCCCCCTAAAATCCTTTGACGAACTTCCCACCCAAAACGTAAACTCCCCGGGCTCAACCACATATCTCATCCTGAGATCCCACAGACCCAAATCCTGAACCTTAACCGGGATCTCCACATCAACACTTTCCCCGGCCTTCACAAGCACCTTCTTAAACCCCTTAAGTTGGATATTCGGGACCACGACGCTGGATATAACATCCTGGACGTATAACTGCACGACCTCTTTACCATCGACAGGGGAAGTGTTTGTGATAGTTAGGGACGCCGTGATGGTTTCTGTGCTAGTGGATGAGACGCTGGTGCTTGAGAGACTGAGATTGCTGTAGGAGAAGGTGGAGTAGGATTTCCCGTAGCCGAATTCGTAGAGTGGTTGTGGGGTACCGAGGACGTATTGGTGGCCGAATTTTAGGGTTCCGTTATCGTACACAGCACCGGCATCTGTGTAGCGTCCGGAGTTCAGGTAATCGTAGTAGATAGGTAAGGAACCGACATCATGAGGGACCGAAACCGAGAGCTTTCCGTTCGGGTTCACGTCGCCGAACAGTACGTCCGCGAGCGCTGCACCGCCTTGTTCAGAGGGGTAGAACTGCTGCACCAACGCGGACGTGGCGTTTGAGATCCAGGGTTCTGAAATCGGTTTCCCGGATTGGAAGACGACGATAGTGGGTTTTCCTGTGTCGATGATGGCGCGGACGAGGGCGTTCTGGGCGCCTACGAGATTGAGCGAGTTTACGTCGACGTGTTCGCCGGTTGTGGCGTTGAGGCCTTGCCAGAGTTCTTGTTGGTCGCGCGACCAGGTGCCGACGAGGACGATGGCGACGTCAGAGGATTCGGCGGCGGAGATGGCTTCTTGGAAGCCGGATTCGTCGGTGGACCAGCGCTCGCAGCCGAGGGCGTAGGTTACGGTGCCGCTGGAGGCGTTGCGGATGCCTTGGAGAGGAGTCACGTTTTGTTCGTTGTATTGGGAGCGGTAGACGACGTAGTCTCCGAACTGTGTGGAAGAGGATTGTTAGTGATGAGTTAGGAGTTGTGGGTATGAAGGATTGGAACTTACGTTCATGAAGTCGGCCATGGGACCGATGACAGCGATGTTGGCATCCCGTTTCAATGGGAGGACATTGTTGTGGTTCTCAAGGAGGACGATGGATTCAGCGTCCAGTGTCCTAGCCAAAGCGACATTCTCAGCCGTGTGGATCAGGGAATTGGTTTTGTTGGTAGGCACTCCGAGGTATGGGTTCTCGAAGAGACCGAGCTGGAATTTGGCACGTAGTTGGCGGGCTACAGCGCGGTCGACGATGGAGATGTTGAGTTTTCCGGATTCGACGAGCTGGGGGATGGTTTTGACTAGTGATTGGGATAGAAGTTAGCAGGGGTTTGGTAGAGGGCGTGTAAGTAAGCCTAGCCCAGAACGCCACTTTATTGGCATTCAGATAGGCTAACTTGGGTAGGAGTATAGTGGCAGGTACAATGCTCGCGATGGGGCTTACATACAGTTGTAGGATCCTCCTCCCATCTCGACGTCGTTGCCGTTAGGAAGGGCGTAGAGGGTGACAGCTTCGTTATCAATAGGCTTGCATTCACACATGTTGAAGTTGCAGCAGAGACGGTCAGTGGCACCGGCATCAGATGTGATCCAGTACTGGTAGCCCCATTCATCGCGGAGAATCTCCTCTTGAAGATGGTAGTCGGCGATGGAGGGTATACCGTCATAAGAGTGGTACGCACCCATGATGCTAAGAGCTCCAGCATCAATGATGGCACGTTTGAAAGAAGGCAGCCATGTCGTACGCAATTCTCGCTCTCCGCCGTGGACGGGACCAGTGTTGATGCCTTGCTCTGGGCTGCTGAAGGCCGCAAAGTGCTTCACGGTGGAACTGACGTTGTGCGCTTGGAGCCCTTTCACATAGGCGTAGGCCAGCTCTCCGACAAGATGACTATCCTCTCCGAATGTCTCTTCAACACGGCCATAGCGTAGTTCTCGTGCTAAGTCGGCGAGAGGAGCGAAGATCTGGTTCACTCCGAGAGCAAGAGCCTCCTTGGCGATGACTGCAGCCATCTGCTCGATGAGGTCGGGGTCGAAAGAGCAGCCATGGGCAATTGGACTGTTGAAGATGGTGGCATTGCCGATCAAGAAGCCATGAATGCCCTCGGTCTGGACGAAGGCCGGAATGCCCAGCGTAGTGTTCTCAACAATATACTGCTGAGCCCGACGGACTCCATCGCTAACCCAGCTCTGAGGGACGGGGTAGCCGACGTAGAACTGGCCGGCTCTGTTGTCGAAGTTGAAGACGAGGCCGGTGTAGTTGAAGGCGTTGGTGGTGGTGTTGATCCAGTTGGAGATGTCGCCCTGAATCAGTTGAGCCGTCTTTTCCTCGATGGTCATACGAGAGAGCAAATCGGTTACGCGATCCTCGATCGGGGCGGCAGGATCTTTGTAAGTGGCATTGGCCGCCGCGGCTCTGCGCTTGAGATCCAGGCCATGGACATGGACAGACGATAGCCCCAGCAGGAGCGTGACAATGGATCTAAGAGAAGGCATTGGCGGTGGCAGTGGCAGTGGCATTGATTGACTGAGCTGGTGCAGCGAGAGATGGAGGCGCGCAACCAGAATCTCATGAAGATCTCACATCAACGCGCCTGCAGGTACACACACACTTATAAGAGCCCGCAGATTGGACATGGGCAGATGGGGAATTGCATCGAAGCAGCCATTTACCCGTGAACCTGGGCTGGTCTCCGTTCACTGTCGGGCAACAGCTGGGGGCGGGCAGGACTGTCGCCGCAGAAACACTGGGGACAGCAGAAGTCCCCATTTCCAGGTCGCAATTAATTGCAGCTGGTGATCGTGATGTTTGCTGGACGTGAAGGTGACCGCGGAGGCACTAGAGGACTATGGTCCGCAGGATTGTGGTGTGATTGGTGGGAAATCGTGGCAGGAGCGTCCCTGGCGGCGATCGCCTTCACCCAGGCTCGTGGGACCACCACCGCTGCACTCGGCTGCACCTGGCTGCACCTGGCTGCACCTGGCTGTCCCTGGCTGTCCCTGGCTGTCCCTGGCTGCACCTCCCCCGTGCTCTCCGCACGCTTCCCAAAGCTAGAGAGGCTGCCGTGCCCGTGGAGAATTTCCCGCCTTCTCGGCCTTGCAACCACCTTCCTCTCGCGTTATGCTGACATGGTCCGGAATCAACTCCCTAGTCTCCGCCATCCAACACTGCCAGAATTCTTGCGTCTAGAATTGGATTTCGAACTCTTCTTTGCCGTTTTCCTGTCTCATGACCAGGGGTCACGGTGAATCCTCATGGCACTATTAAGATATATCTCCTTCACTGCTGCTCCTGGTTCGCCATCAGCCAAGTTCTACCTCCTACTTCCTCTGCCACAACCACCAGACCCACCACTTCGCCAAGAGCAACCCTCACCATGGGCAAGTTGTACAACATAAACCTCGCCATCTTCGCGGGCACGGGGTCTTTCCTCTTTGGATACGACTCTGGTGTCATGACAGATGTCATCCAATCCCCCAGTTTCCTGTCCTTCTTCAACACCAACAAAGATTCGTCTATTATCGGTGCAATCAACTCCACCTTCAGCGGCGGTGCCTTCTTCGGAGCCCTCATGTAAGTTTTTAAAACCAAGATACGAGTTTTAGTAATCATAGAGACTGACGGTTTCTGCAGGGGAGGTCTGACCATGGACCGCTTTGGCCGTAAAGGAACGATCCAGATCGCTTCTCTCATCGCCCTTCTTGGCGCCTGTCTACAATGTGGAGCTCGGAACTTGGCCATGATTCTCGTAGGCCGTATCCTCGCCGGATGGGCAGTGGGAATCATGTCCATGTCCGTGCCAATCTACCAGTCCGAAACCGCACCCGCCAAAATCAGAGGTCTCATTGTCGGTCTCACCCAGCAAATGATCGGTGTGGGATTCATTGTGTCTACCTGGGTTGGCTACGGCTCTCATCAAGTCCCCGAAACGAGCAACTTCTCGTGGAGATTTCCTCTTGGTTTCCAGGGAATTCCGTGTATCATCCTCTTCATCGGATTGTTCTTCCTTCCAGAGTCACCTCGTTATTTGATCGAGACGGACCGCAGCGAAGAAGCTTTGAAGGTCCTCCACAAGCTCCACTATGATGGTACCAACGAAGACTATGTCAACCATGAATACCACGAGATCAAGCTCACTATCGAGACTGAGAAGGCTGTCACTGAGCCCGGTTGGTTGGTCATGTTCCGAGTCGGCCAGTACCGAAAGCGATTGATGCTTGCTGTACTCGTCCAAGTATTCACCCAGATGACTGGTATCAACGTTATCGGCTACTACCAGGTAAGAAATCCCCATCCAAGAAACCCCACACCCCTTTCTAACCATCCACCCTAGACCCTCATGTACGAGAACCTCGGCATCACAGGAAAGCGCAACCTCCTCGTAACCGGAATCTACAACTGCGTCGGCCCCCTCGCCAACCTCATCTTCATCACCACAACCGTCGACCGTCTAGGCCGCAGAAAGCCCCTGCTATTCGGCACCATCGCCATCTCCATCGCCCTCATCTGCGAAGCCGTCATCGGCTCCCAAGTCGCCAACGCCACCGGCGCTCGCAAAGACAGCCTTTCTATCGCCGGCGTCTTCTTCCTCTTCTGCGTCACTGTCCTCTTCTCCTTCAGCTTCGGCCCCATCTCCTGGGTCTACATGTCCGAAATCATGCCCTTCCAGATTCGAGGCCGCGGCTCCGCGTTCGCCACCGGTGTCGGTAACTGGCTCGTCAGCACCATCTGGTCACAAGTCTCGCCTATCGGTTTAGGCCAAATTACCTATAAATTCTACTTCATCTTTGTGGCGTTTAACCTCGTTGTTACGTTACCTACTGTCTTCTTCTGCTTCAAGGAAACTAAGCAATTGTCTCTTGAGGAGATTGACTTGCTTTTTGGTGGACGCGCTCTTGGTGCCTTACCTGAGAACTTGAAGAACGTTACTGAGAAGGGGTTGGATGAGGAAAAGCCTGTAGAGATTAGTGAGACGACTTCGAAGGTTAATTAGGTTGGTGGTGTTTAGCTTGTTGGGTAATTAGTCGGGATTGTGTTTTAGATTTAATGATTGATGTGGATGAATAGATGATTGAACATCTTATGGATGATGTTTATATTTTGTATTTCATGAACTTACTCTTTTCGAATTGTTTTGATTGTGAGTTGTGTGATGTGATGCCAGTGGAGGTAGGTAGGTACTAAGAGTTAAGTAGCTAGTCTATAATACCCCTGTATTAAATATATCAAACCTGTCTGTTCCCTTGGAAATAAGCTTATTTCTCCGCGCTATAATATCCTTTTTATTATCAGGGAAGACAGAAATTATATGCACGAGTGCATTGTTCCTATATCTGTGATTATCTTATACTTTAAAGAACACACACCCTTACCCTTACACACCTGTTAAATCCAAGTACCAAGACACTTGCCTCTTCCACCCTACGAAAAACCCACATCCTACATCACCATCCCGACCTCTCACACCCTAGATACAAACACAATCTCTTGAAAATAACTCCCTGAAGTATTGATATTATACCTGTCCATCTGACCACTCCATAGGTATCCCATTTCCATATTATATCCCCAGTAATATAGAGGTCACATGCAACGAGCTCCTTCATAGATGGTCATAACAGATCATTAACATTGCATACATACCAAACCAAACCATCTACCCAAAAAAAAAAAAACCCCCCCC